>QRAM01000260.1:103187-123558 GCA_013436055.1 Halocynthia roretzi | reverse complement strand
GAACTTCTTGATATCACTTTATTATAACTTTATGAATCTGGATATATATTTATGAGAGATTTTCCGTTATGCACAAATTCTGTTGAAGGCTTACGTGAGATTTTTGATGCGAAAGCCTCACGTAGGCACCACCGGGTCACTCTCCTAGCATATATATATATATACGTGGGCAATGCCGGTAAATATTACCCTAAGTTCTTACCTGGACAAGGGTCACTGTTAGTATATAAATATATCTCATAAATAAAGAAGAAACTGTTTGTGTGTGTGTGTATTTTTTTGCCCATACCCCCTAGGGTTCTTGACTTGTATGTCATAAAGTTCTATGCAATGATGTTCAATATATTCAATTCAATCAAATTCCAATTAATTGCTTAAATACCAAATCAAATAGCATGACACTCTCCAGCTGGACCCAGGACTCCATGTCCAATTTCATCTTTCTAGTATGTATGGTTTGCTCAGCTAAAGCTTTGGAAAAACCCCACATGAATTATTTATAAGATAAACACATAATGACATTTTTCAGTTCCCAATCCTCCAGTGTCATGACAACGGTCAAGGTTATTTGATCACGCCTTGTATTGTCACATCACATAAGAATTCTAGCAATTCAGCGAATCGGAATGGACGGAATAACAATTGGAATTATGATCAAATAAAAGAATTTCTCCCTAGTGATATTTCTGCGTAAATATGTCGAAACTGGATGAAAGATCGTTTGCGGGTTCTTTCTCAAAAGTATGAATGAAGGTGGAAGTAGATTTAATGCTTTTTTGATGGCTTCTGTTCTAGGAATAGCGGAACTGTTTCTAAGGTATAAAGGTAACGAAAAAGGGCTCTGAAACCTGAATTTTGGATACAAATTTACGCGAAATTTAAGCTTAACTTCAAGATAAAGTGCCAGCATTACCTACGTCACATCCCAGATATGCATTATTCCATAACTTGCATTGTAACCGTCACTTCATACGTCTAGTGTAGTGGTTCTCAACCTTTTTAGTGATCGGCACCCTCTTGAATCCAAAAATAAGTTCTCGCATTGTATTTGTAAAGCTTTCGATGCAAGTGCAAAACGGTGCAACATAATTAAATTTGATATTCGAAATTACGTGACAAAAAATGTAAAACAGCAGTTCCTGTATTATTTGCTGCGCTTGCTTCTACGATAATCCCGTCTCGTGTACCGTGTGTATGCTCTGTCGGTGTTTCAACTGACTGAACTTGTCGTGCAAGGGTTGTTTACTGTTTATCGGCCTTTCTTCGCTCATAAACAATTACCTCGCATTATCTGTTCGATATAATTATGACCTCATACGTGAACGATATTACGAGTTATGACGTAATGTTTAATCTATGAGGTCATAATTATAATTGAGTTTGTTTGTCTTGAAAAAACATCACCATTGTTTAACGGACATAATTTGGTACAGAGTCATCCAATAATAATGTACGGACTTCCTCCTGAGAATAGGCCCCCTAGGGACCAAAATAAGAATCAGGATTTATACCTATAACAGATATTCCGTTCAAGTCTTATCTAGACAAGTTATGTAATTGTCTATAATAGCAAATGCAAATTTGTCTGTCTGTTTGGTTGTCTTAAACCCCCACTGTCTGTCTGTCTGTTTGTTGTGAAAAACCAACTCCATTTCTCAACAAATCTTTACCAAATTTGGCACAGATACACCCCAGGATAATACGTGGACAACGAAAACCCAGTGTCGAGCTTCTTCCTGGTTCAAAGGGCATGAAATTATACCTGGTGCCCTCTCTAACGCCCCCTAAGTCTGGATCCGGGCTCTGCTAGTAATTCATTGCATGACTTAATCTACAAACAATGCCTGCGAGGTTCAACTTCGTGTGATGTAATTATGTCAATAATGTCGTCATAATCGCGGCGGTGAAATGAAAGAGTTCAACTCGCGGTAGTTTCAAATAACAAATTATGGTTGCTTGGTTACGATAATGTTTTTCTTTGAATTCGACCTTGAAATCTCGTTATTTGAGGTCATGCGTTGGTCGACGTTTATTTTGTAATAATTGATTCATAATTTCCGTGTAGACCGTCTGCGATGTAAACAATGGTAATGAACAAACGCTGCTTTGTTACTTCATAATCCATCAAATGGTTTCTTACGTTAGGTCATCATCATAGTTATGTTTGCTATGGTAAAGTGTGATAAACATGGCACACCACACCACGCCATAAAATGACAAGTGTCACAACCACAAATGCCACGTTGGGATGTAACTGCCTAATATACCGGTGTCTAATTCGACGCATAATTTGTGTATTTTAAGTTTTAACTTATCTCTGCAGGATCGATTGACTGCTAAATATAATGTAGAATCACTTCCATTTAACTGACAAGAATTTGTATGTGTTATCCAGCAGCTTAGCATGCAAGTAGTATATAAAACTTGGATATTTCATACAAGTTGTGGTAAAAGATTAACATGATAGAATTAGTAAACTACAGTATTAATATAGTCAGGGCTGCCATACTGTCCTTATTTCTAAGATTTGTCCTTATTTACAGCAATGCAACTATTTAAATGCAAATTTTTCATCTCGACTAACAAGGTTTCAAGCCGAATCAGTACTCCGCTTGTCGTGAGACGATGCTAGGTGTACCGCAGTGTATTTCTGTAAGGAAATCTTATGTTTTTTCCCAGTCGTCCTTATTTCAGGTTCCGGATCGATGGTAGCCATGTATAGATAGGCCTGTTGGTGATGTCAGGACCTTATTTCCGTCTCTGCTATTTATTGACACCTTTAAGCTCTATGTATCAGCAGATCCCTTTTTCTCGGGATAGATTTATATATTCATTTTACAAGACTATACTTATACAGACACTCCTTGACACACGACTACATTACGTATTGACCAAATGATAGAAATGTAAATGCACTGGATTGGAAATAGTAATCGTCATGAATTTATGACGTCAGACCAAGTCTCTGACGTAAGTTATCCTCAGTTTTTATGAAAATTTTCTATTTATCAACTAATTGTAATATTTACAGCAGAAAATTTCATCTGTTACGCGCATTTTATCATAGATCATGATTCGTTCATTCCAGAATTAAATTAATTAAATCCAAATTTCATTGATCACGTAATGCTCCCTGCGCTTACATTTAAATTTCGCGCTAAAATGCAAAAGAAAATTTCCCAACTTGAGCTGAGAATATGCAAATCGCGGTAAACATTAATGTAACGACATATTGAAATAGATTTCGCGGTAAATTCAGGCAGAAGATTTGAATTTGGTCTGTTTTTTTTGCTTTATCATTATTCATTGATTAATATTATTATTAGCGCTCCTGATAATTACAGTGCAATTCTAGTAGAAATTAACGTCATTTTCCGAAAATAATCCGCACTCCGACTATGACTTCGAGATAGCTGAGGAAGCTCTATACCCATGTATGATACGCACCCAAACTATGACTGAAAGAGATAGCTGCGTCCACCTTATCACAATATCAACCTTTGACAGCAATCAATCACTCATTGAGAAATTCTTTTCCTCTTCCTCACTCATTTTATCGGGAGTGAGATTGTACTCTCACTTTCAAATTACATGCTTTAAATGTCACGATTCATTTTCACGACATAATCTCCATAATATCAAAGCAAAGATCTGAATATCGTGCAAGAATCCCGTTTACAATGTACGTTGTGCGCACAGAGAAGAGGTGACTGCAGTCGTGGCTCGTAGGGTATCAAATCCTTCCGATCAAAAACAAAATAAAAGGGCTGTACAGCGGTGTCTCGTACAGCGAGCCCATTTTTCGCCATTTTTTCTTCTGTCCATTGCGAAATTGCGTCTTTCGTCTCTCCAGGTTCACACCCATTCTTACTTAATTTATCGTGAACCTTCTCCGTTCACGTGGAACAATGATCACTTTTCAAAGCAAAATAATTGACGCGTCACGTTTCAGAGATAATATCTTCGATTTCTCTTATTTACGATTCATTATTTTTTGATTTCGTTCAAGATCGTGACTTCACTCAGTTCGTGTGTGTTCTTTCCGTTTTAGTTTATAAGACAAATTTAGAGATAATGGTTATCTTGATAAGGAGGACAACTGTCTATCAACGCTAAGTTGCTACAGGATAAAATGTGGTTGATAATTGTAACAACCAGCGTCCACTGTATATCCTATTCATATCCCTCACTTGATGTTAATGTCAATGTCGTCCCTGGCTATATCGCAGTTCACGTATCGCGGATTCACTACATTGCGGATTTTATATAATATTGCATTGTATGTATTTTAATGTAATATTGTATGGGGGGGATTTCATGATAAATGCCGTGCCATACAGTACTAGTATGTTTAAGTGCTAAAAGTTTAAAAAATATGAAATAACCGGTCAAATGATTGTGGGAAAGGTTAATTAGGTAAATAAGAGTATGTGAATGATATGCAATGGTTTAAAATACGTTTAAATGCATTCAAATTGTTAAATAAATATGTGATTTCTACTTCGCGGATTTCACCTATCGCGAGAGGCTCTGGAACGTAATTCCTGCGATAGGTGAGGGAGTACTGTATTGATTTCCTGTGTTAAAATTCCGCACCGAGAATTTTGTTACATCTGGATTACATTACTAAATATAAAATTACAAACAATGCGAAATATTGGCGTGGAGAAAGTACCGAATGAAAGGAGGTTAAGAGAACATCTTCTTGAGGCAATTATTTTTTATTAATACTTTCACGTTTTAAAATTCCGCGGCCGTTGGTTTCACAACGTACTGTATTAAATCACGGGAATTCGTGCAATGATCTGATAATTATCGATGTCATGATAACGAAATGACTTCGTCATCTCATTGAAAAGTATTCTTTTATCATTAAGGTATTTATTATTTTGATTATCACGGTCACGATCCAATTCATAGACAGACTAAGATTAAAGCATTCGTTCTATTGCTCATTTACAAGTAAGAGAAAAGTATTTGTCATTCACATTCCTCTTATTATCAGGGCCAGTTAGAGACGTCGGGAGCCCGGGGCATTTGCAATTCATCTTCCGAAGTGGGGGGAATTAAAAATAAATCACATGACAAAAACCGCATTTTTCGAAAATAATATAAGTTAGGTTCCAAATAAGACGTCTAATTTTATTTTTTGCTAATTTTATTGACTGTAAGAATAACTTTGACTGCAATTTTCAGTTTGTATTATTGACTATAGTGAATTACCGGTGATCAGATTGATAATTCATTTACCGTGTCTATTTTAACCATAACTACGTCATCTCTCATTCTTTGGTCATCAAAGTGTTTATTATTATGATTATCACCGTCACGATCCAAATCACAAATAGCGTGAAATTAAAGCATTCGTTTCATTACTCATTTAATATTCACGAAAGTACAAGTACTACTCACTTAACGATCACGTCGCTTTACAACCGTTCGCAATTACGAGCGTCATCATGACTGCCTAGCTACGATCTCGTTCCTCACACATACGACCGGCTGCTGGATAGTGTTTCCAATATACCTTTATAAATTACGATATTCAGATATTTCATATCAAATTCATCGAAGTTAAAATGGAAACATTATCTAACCTTTGACCTTCACGGATTTCTTTATTCAGATAATTCTTTTAATATGAAAACTGATGGTACTTTTCTATACTCTCGTGGACTCTATTACCCGTTAGGGTCAGGTGACATTGCAACAACATTTAAAGATATTTCCAAGGTCGTTAGAACAGAACGCGGTCGTTGACAAGTTCCAAAAAAACGTATATGAAATAGAATAAAATGTAATACCAAAATTGCCTTAATCTCATTAAGTTTGTAAGCATCAAATAATACCGAAACTGTAGCTCACAGGCCTTAACCTTAGTCCACATCATCCACCAAGTAAGCCAGTGACATTGCGCTTTGTTTAACGAATTTAAATTGAGGAAGTGGTGTACATGTAATGTAATACCGTATTCAATGCGTTTTTCAAAACGCAAGAACGAACTACTTACGATAAAAGCCACGTTGTCACGTCTGTATAGTTGTTGTTTTCTTGTCCTTGTTTTCTTAAGTTTTTTAAGCATCAACTCCAATGATTAATGGTTTATACGTGACTTAGTTTCACTGAGTTTAGTTACATAATCAAGAGAACATTTGCTTACATAACTATTTGTGATTATAATGTAACTGCACGATCACGTCCATGATTCAGGAATTACAGAGACTTAAGTATTTCCGGACTTCATATTTGTTTACTGATTTCACGTTGTTACCGTTTGTTTGATGGTCATTTCGAGCAAAGGAATTTCTCTGCTGTTTCGAAATGGGATTAAAACTGTGAATGAACTGAATCTATGCTAGAGATTTGAAATTCTAATCTATAAGCTATATTGGAATGGTTTAAAACTTTAAACAATATAATAAAGCGATGTTTGTGTGTTTGTTTTTGGAATAACGTCGACTTTTCATAGTAGATATTTAAAAAACGTTGGTGATGAATTGCAGTAGCAAAAATAAGAGCTTAAAATTCAATATTCTTGCACCTGAAGATAAATAAACCTTATTACAAAGTTGAACCTAAATTTTACTCTTGCATAAAATCAATGTGATGCTGTGTTTTATCAATTAAAATCAATGTCAATGTAGCATCTTATTTCTTATCCAAAAAGCTCCGTGAACTTCCTAAATCCGGAAGATTTCTGAGTGTGGAGAGCACGAAATATCATTAACCATAACAGACTACCTAAGAAAATGATTCATAGAAGTCTGGATGCTTTGATAGTTCATCCGGTGAGTTAAAGGTTAAAATAATGTGTGGACGTTGTGTCAGATGTTTATTCAATATGAACGAACAAGACATTTTAATAAAGCGTCATTTTCGAAGCACAAGCTTATGTAACTTTGTACGAGTTTTTTTGGTACAACATACGTACGGCGCATGTTGTGGTTTCGTAACGTTCACAACGAGATTATTGTCGCGGTAAGGAAGCGTGGTCTCACCTACGCCATTTTGTATGTGTACAGTACCGGTTCGTGATAAATGTCGTAATGATAGCAAGAAATAGATGTCGCTGGAATAAGTATCTCTGGATAATATGAATTCTATATAGGAACCACTTATAGTAAATTGTCAAGCAGTATACTAAAAGATATAGAGGTTTTACGTTTTAATGTCGCACATCATCTTCGATACCACCAAATCGGCCAGGATATCATTTACAGCAGTATTTAGTATTTAGCTGGTACTGCTGTTACTGCGGATTTTTTGTTTTGTCCAGCATATATATATCTGTATTGCGCCAATATAAGGGAAAGTTGAAACGAGTACTGAATATTTTGCTGCATGCAGACATTATTCCACGAATGGTTCACAAGGAGACCGGAAACTATGTCACAGTGATTAATATATTTCAACTGTTTCATGATAAGCAAGTCTAATATTGTGTTGTGTGACTTAATAGACATATTGATTTTTTTAAAACAATAGGATTCAAATAATCAATCTGTGACGTAGTCTATTGAGGAACTGAATCGTGACTGTGAATTTAAAGAATCTTTATATTGTGTAATCATAATAGCGACCTATCACGTTATCTATATATTGTAAAAATAAGAATGAAAAATAATTTTGAAATTGTTACATGCTATTACTTAATTATTGAACCGTTGCATTACGGGAAAAACAGTAGACTCACAACTTGAGCGGGATTAACAATGTATAGGCACAGGACCTTTCAACATAGAAATTAAATTACATGACAAATAAATAAAAAAAAAACGAACTGAAATAAACCGCAAAAACCGAAAAATTATGAGTTAAGTTCCGAAGAAACGTCTGATATCATTTTCCTCCATTTTATCGACTGTAAGAATAACTTAGACTACAATTTTCAGTTTGTAATATGAACCATAGTGATATGAATTACTGGTGATCAGATAAGGTGAAGTGTTGTGTTGCCTGCATTTCTTTGAATTACTTTTTTTATAAAGGATGTTGTTGGTCTTGGGGACTCTAGATATGAGGTATTCTCCCTTATAAATATAGCCCTATGTGCAGTGTTGTATAAAAATACAGGATATCGGACTCTTTATCCGGCAAACTTGGATCTGGGGGTTGTCTCGGTTTTCTGGATGCCGGATATATGGTCCACCACATGTATCAAATAGATAAGTCATATTGTACAGGATTGGCTTTTTTTAAACACGGAAAACGATATCACAGTTTTATAATACCTTTAAATGCTGGTTCAATTTGAGGCTTTGCGCTGAATTAATCCTATTTCTGACTCTTTTACCCGATGATGACATCCCTCCCTCTTGCTGTAACAGCTCCGCGCTTGAATATTTTTATATTAGAGGGTTAATGTTAGTTAGACCGCGATCACGATTTTCGTCTCATTTTAGTCACGGAATTATTGCGCGGGAAAAAAGCGGCACGTTTTTTAATTTATACTCTGACGTCATAAACAAACAACGTTGTTCAAATGTTGCTTCAGATTCATTGTTACGGGATAAAAGACAGAAGTAGGAACGAATAAACGTTTGTTCGCGGTGACTTGGATTGGGCGGAGCGAGACAGGAAGACAGGGCTGGGTCAGGATAATTCCGTGATTGAATTCTGTTGACCTTTCACGACATGGTTTGGTTTTATCACGAGTGCAAATTAATTATATGATTCTGCAACTAACAAAGTATGGCGGAACTTCACGGGAGATATAAACTTGGCGGATGGAAATTTTGTTAGTCATCGTTATTTGCGAGTCTTTTGTCGGTCATTTTTAGTATACTTTCGAAGGGTTAAAACGTAATTGTATGGTTCTGTAACAAACCCTGTCTATTGGAACTTATCTGGAGAGATATTTTAAACTTGGCGGATGTAAATTTTGTTAGTCATCTCGTTATTTTGTATGTAATGGAATTTGGCGGATGTGAAATTTGTTAGTCATCTTTTTTTTTAGTAGCGTAGACGTGAATTGGATGGGTCGTGAAAAATCGTAATTTTGAGTATGATGTTCGGTAATATATCATCCATATAACCCAAGGGTTCCCAAACTTGGGGCCATGGTCCAGTAGTGGGCCACAAAGACATTTTCAGTGGGTCACAGAGCTGAATTGAACAGACTATGTCCTGTGCGGTTTTCCGATTATAAACCTTCATACTGTATTTTTTAAAGTTCAAGAAATCGCTGATTGTTATGACCATTCAGTCGTTGAAAATTTTTGACAAAACTTTGCGTGAAAACCGAAAGGTCGTTAAAGCAATGACATTTGTTTGTCAACAACTGGGCCACTTGTCTTTAGTTCGTTCAATAAGTCGGCCACGTGCATAAAAAGTTTGAGAACCACTGGTAAAACCGATTGAACAATATTTCGATTCAAATAGACTTATCAAAATACGCGTAATTACATAGTAGCGAAACTAACCCCATCTATTACCTTTGTACTTAGAAAGACACAGCTGTATAAATAAGGTATCGACAATGTCAGAGTTACTACAGCGATGTTGCTGACTTCCAATAACGTCATAGTAACCTCTTGGATCCATCATTATCCTGTCAGTGACTATAAGCAATACCCTCTCAATATAAGGTCCCAAACATCATTCAGGGCACTTTAAAATATAACTATCTTCGACGGGACTCATTTACATAATCCTCTGAAGACTTGCACGGGCGAGGTCGGGACTGTTCGCTATTATAAATATCGCCGGGGAAATTACTGAAATTTTTTCTGAATTTCCGTGATTTCAAATTTTACATAACGCGTATTGCGCCTTATTTACAAAGGTCAAATGTCAGCTTCCGGATATTTTACAATTGTCACTTTTGTCTATCCTTTAAATGAGATTGTCTGGAAATGTCGGGTCAGTAAAAGGATGCATTGATGGTTTATGTAAATTATTAGTAGAAGACGTGGTTTTAAATAACGTTTAAAGCAACGTTTTCGAAATGCAAATGAAGTCGACATATCAACCAGACGAGTCTACAACATGCTGCTGTCTCCGGTATATTTCCTGGATTTATCACTAAAATAGTTGGGAAAATGTTTGACAACGTGTGTGCCGTCATCCTATGGCTGTCCGTTATATGAAAACATGTGAACGTGGCTGGGTCAATATATTTACAAATACGCCAGGTCAATATCAGGTATATAGCTCACCCTCAGCACACAGTAATCCCTCACCTATCGCGGGGATTACGTTCCAGAGCCTCTCGTGCGATAGGTGAAAATCCGCGAAGTAGAAACCACATATTTATTTATATTTAAACGTATTTTGAACCATTGTAAATCATTTACACAATCTTATTTACCTTATTAACATTTCCCACAATCATTTGACCTGATATTATTTTTTTTTTGACTTTTAGCGCTTAAACATACTAGTACTGTACGTCACAGCATGAAATAAAATACTTACAATACAATATTATATAAAATGTAGTGAATCCGCGAAAAGTGAACCGCGATATAGCGAAGGACGACTGTATATCTCACCCTACACCTACACACGTCCTTTAAAGGCTTACCAGCGTCACTAAACCTTCCCATATTTACTCAATAAAAGTACAGTGCCAGTCTTAGGATACTGCACGCTGTACAGAGTTGGATCGATTCGATCGGTATTTGTTTCAAGTGAATGAAGAGAAGAATCAGCTAATGAATCATCAATAAGCTGAACTGAAATTACAGATCGTTAATCTCCCGAAACAAATGTGCCAACGATGATAAAAAGTAAACCAAATGAACTCAAAAATCGTTGACCTGGCAACTTCTATTTCAGGGTGTGTTGCGGTGGTATTGAACAGTTTTTCGATTTTGAAGTCGCGCAAAAAAACTACTTTTCAAGATTTTAATTTCGCCAGTGTTCCCTCACTCATTTCCCGCTGAATTATAGCAAAGATTCGTGAATTTTTGGGTTGAAGCAACACTGCTATTTTTCTGCGCTTAATTACAGAGTGGAGTAGTGCGGAGTGCTGTGTAATGATGTTAATTATAATGCTGGTAAAGGTCAAAATGTAACAGGTAAAATGTTAAGATTTTTCAAGTTAAGTCTTAAATTTTTTAATCTTGTAATTAGCCTCACTGGCTTTGTCACAGTAAACTAGTTTCTTGTTATTGACGAGCATAACCCCTCTTATCCGCTATTCGAATAACCGGAAAGAGCAACTAAGAATAATTCTCTATACATATAAATATATGAACTCGTTTGCTTGTTAGACCATTAACGATATTTGAGACTTTTTTGTCCTTGCTGTGACATCGCACACGACAACGGTCAGTAGCTGGTTAGTCGTTCACTACTTTACAGTAACTGTATTTTGTTAGGTTAATAAAACTTGTTATTTACTTAAATTACATTTGCACAGATATGTCTTATTACATTGAACTATTCATTACAATATAACTTATCCCTTTGTTACTATTACAATACAACACTGCACAGATATGTCTTATTATACAGAGTTCAAATCAATCCCCTATTTTACACCAGTCAAATAATCAATATATCGATTGATCAAGTCTAATATATAACCCCATATATGTCATCTTATACCTTTGTTAGAAACAATGACTTAGACAATGGGTTTTCATCGGAACGGTTCTTATACGAAACTCTTCTACGTCATAATAACTCTGAATAATGACCATAATGAAGTAGATAATTATCAACAAAATTTCCCCGCGAAAAAGTTTGGGAATGAAATTTTTAATGTTTTTATTCAAATTTAGTCGCGTGGAAATTTTTATATTTCATTTCTTGAACGTCATTAGAGAAAATCTGTCGGAAAATTTAAATGATTCAAGTTTCGTTACGTTGAAGTCTGTGTGACATGTCATGTCTAGCAATGAAACTTGTCTTTACTGGGTTTAAAGAAATAGTTTGCATGTAAATAACTTGTTCGTGATGGATGTTTGGTAATTTGTCTGAGCGTTGTTTCGTTTGCGGCTGTAAAGCAAATTCCCTTGTCGATATTGTGACAGTGACAGCTACTTTGTATGAAGGTCACCGACGTGTCTGATGTTAATGATTTCAGTCTTGAGAAAGTTAATTTAAATTTAAGATATCGTTTCGTTCACGGCTGTGAAGAATTAGACAGAGATTTGCTCAGTTCGTTGCTATGTCTGATCACGTCTGTGATGCAAACTGCGTTCATGATCCTTTCGTTAAAGCGAGCGTTAACGGCTATGTCTTCGTGACGTAGTTGATGTGGGTGAACGAATCACTGTATTGGAGGGGATTTTCAACCAGGGGAAGTGGGAATTCCCAAAGTGGGAATTTCAGGATAAGAATTGGCTTCATAGATTGATAGATTCAAACCGTCGAAATATTGACGTTGCTGCATTTCCCGGCCCCAGCAGAGGAAGTAACTCATGCTTGCTTCTTAGCAGTAGTCATGTTATTTGGAATGCACCTTTTGAGTCAAATAATCTTGGAAAGAGGGTAAGGACATCTTGAGATTAGGTGGAAAGAAGGAATGAGTTAAAAAAAATCTTTAAAAATGCCATGACCATCGAATTTTCAGTTAATTTCAAAATCCAGATTCCGATATTTCGACCGGGAAGGTTCACGGTAATGATATAACAATTAATTAATTAGTTAATTCATATTATCATTTCGTTGGCGGGTGTAAATTATTTACCGGTCTAGTACTCTAGTCTATAGTTAATTCGTAATAGCGTTTTGCTGGCGGCTGTAAATTGTTTAACTATTTAGTTATAAGTTTATTCGTTATATCACTTCGTTGACAGACGTAAAGATAATAGGCAATTTGTCATCTATCTGTGACGTGTGAATTTTCCCGAACAGATGATAATTTCAGCATTCGTAAAATGAAATAATTCCGTCTGAAAAAAATCCGTGATAAAGAATTTTTTTCGTCGATAAACAAGTGCAGTCGTGAGCTGTATCATCGGCTTTGAGACTTTTCAAGATTTCGAAAGAGTTCCAAGACGAAACTCCGTCTCCGAAATCGTGACTGATTCACGTCAATAAACACGATTTCGTTTGATTATGTCCTTTATTTTATTTCTTTTCGAATCGTTCTCCGCGTGCTGATATTATCTTGTATCTCAGAGCAAGTTTTGTTTCTTTAACTTACTCTTTTCTTATCTCATTCTCCTACCTATCCTATCTACACTGTTTTTCTTTCGGTTGAAATATTCCTGCTAGGATTAATTCATGGCCTTGGGCGTTGACACTGATGGTTAATCTTTAGTTCAAATTCGTTTTTAACCAGAAAGAAAACAGAAAATAGCGATGCATTATCGAACAAATTTCGTTCGTTGAAGATTGTTCCCGATTTGATGAGGAAATATTGAGTTTTATGAAATTTTCTCTGTTTCTTTTAAATTTCTGCCAGAAATTTAATATTATTGCCTTATTTAGACAGCGAGATATTGTAAAGTGTGAACTATAACATAGAGTATATAGGTTAGCAAAAAGAAATAGGTCATTTTTGTAAAGAGGATTTATTCTGAAAGGTAGAAGACTTTTGATGTTTTGATGTGATGCAGTTTGATGTAACTCTAACGTATTTATTGTCAAACAGTTTTATTGTAGTGAATACAAGTAAAAAATAAAGCGCCCTCCCGTTCACACAGCGAAAATCTCCCAGTGTTGGAAAATTTTACCTAGTTTTTTTAACATAACAAAGCAAATGAACGTTGTCGCGTCAAATTTGACAGTATTTTTTTTCGCTAATTACAGGAATACTGTCCTCATGTTATTCCTATATATATATTTATCATTACATTAATTACATAATCCCCATTAATAGCATGATTTCCCGTTTGAAGATACCGTCAATTTCAAAATCAAGTTCCAGCATATCCGTGAAATCGTGAATCCTTTATTCCTAAGTAGCTGTATTATCGTGCTAATATGATGTACTACGAAGAATTATCGCCCCCCCAGTTACCCAGCTCTTCCTGGACAAGTATTCAAGGACTCAGTTTAAATAAATAATTGATTTTAGCTGGCCCTCGGCAGCGTTTTATGATACATATGTGCGGATGGCTGAAAAAGTACTTGTCCAACTATGGATCATAATTCAAATGGTTACTTCATAGCTAACTACTGCTATTAGTTCATTAATACTTGCAGCTAGTTGGTACATTCCTGAAATTTTAACTATTCCTGTTTGGTTTTCTTTAGGCAAAATTATCATTTAATCTCTTACACCTTCAATAAGTAAATTATGATGTAATTTATAAAGAAAGCAATATTCCTATGCCCTCTTCAGGTAAAGTCCAATGTCTATAATTTTACTCCAGATCTCGATCCAAATCTTTTCCCTTTGATATGTTAATTACGGAATTCCGCGTAGATTTTTTCCAAGTTTTAAGCTAGAATTTTGCAAAGTTGCGTCAATTTTTTTGCGATTTTTATCAAAAATAGGTCAATATTGGTGAAATTTTCGATTTTTCACGTAATTCTGGCCTTTGAGATATATATAATTTTGTTTTCGTCACAAAAATGAGCGAACAATGACGTCTTTACACTTGACTTGTTATTCTCCGATGGAAAGTGTTTTTCACTGATAAAAAAAACGTGTCTGACAGGAATTGGTTTTATTGTGACCAAGATATAGATAGATATTATTTATGAGTCATAAGCAGCTATGATACAATCGTCAAGTGCATGCCTAAGGATAATTCTAAGTCAGTGAATTTGATATAGGAGACACTTGGAGGGATTTAGCCAGCGAATGGTTTATGTGGTGGAAAATATGTACACTATACACTTTGTACATAAGGAAATATAAGCTACAGACACTGGTATTCAAACTTGAGTGTACTCTGTGTAAACTTTCTATAGACTTTGTGTAAACATCAAGTCGAAAATGGAATTCTTGAGTAGTTTTCCCCGGTTAACGTGATATGACGTGATATTAGAACAGTCTCGACGAATCTTTTTTGAAAAAAAAAGAAAAAAAAATTATTGCCGCCTCAATTAACCGCATTGGTTTTGTGGAAAGCGTGAACCGGCGAGCACACAAACACACATTCCTTTTATATGGAAAAGTGTGTTAGCTTTGGTTTTCGTCATTTTTTGGTTTTCGACCTACTTCCAGAAACCAAATTATATGACGTATACCAAGATTCCACAGTATTCCTAAGTACTGTGATATTTGTATATATAATTGCTACCCCGCAGGCTATATTCATGAATGTCGTTTGTCGTAATTCTCCCCACATTCTCCAGGGAGTGTCTTCCCTATTTAAAAACTCTATCGTTCACGGAGTTCTGGAATACGCCCTTTGCTTAACTCGCATTCCTTTTTCACCAGAACTTATTCAAATATTTCATCAGTAACCAGTGCTTCCGGGTCTTCTCGCACGAATGTATTTTGGCTGCTTTATCCTCACGACGTCACAATTGATTTTTATTAATCTTTGTTTATTGCGCTGAATATAAAATTTGCTTTATTGACGTCATAAATCATTTACTTCCGGTCAGCCGTATGTTACTTCCTTCACGTTGACTATGACGTAATATTAATTAATTACTATAATGTCTGCTAATGTCATTCACTTCGTAGATTTTTGTGTTAACAGGAAAATTGTCTGCACCTGCTGCTAATGCATTTTCCCTAGGTTGCGCTTGAAGTGCTAACTTCATACCATTTCAGACCCCTTGGGTTCCTGGATGATCTTTGAATCTGTAGGGGTGAAGGGGGTTAAAGTGAGAAGGGAAGCAGGACGGTAGGACGGGTTAATAAGTGGTTTATATTATTACTCAACATTACCCGGGTGAGCTTTGAACGTGGAGGCTCTCATAAGTGCGTATATATCGAGATTACTATATTTCAGTGTTAAAGCGGTTCTATATTGATTTAGTGATTCATCAAACTGTCAAACCAAGGTTGAAATCGTCTCGCAGTTTATTGATTGATTGGTTTTCATTAATGATTCAACAACTGTGTAAGATCATTTCGTGCCATGTGAGTGCAACCGCTGCCTTGGCTTGTAGACTAGCATACGTATGAACTAAGTTCTTCCAAGAGAAGACTTGGCCGCAATTTACATTCTCGCAAATTTTTGATTTACGATATCTTTTGAGCAAATAACGATGCAACTGAACATTAAATTCAGATATATCGTCGACCAGACTCATGATCCAGCCCAAAATAGATAAATTATTGAAATAAAATTATTGAAAAAAAACTGTATATTGAAACAGTGACTTATTTATGAAAAACAAAAGGGGGTATATTCTGGGATAACACACGTCACCCCGGGTATACTCTGGGCAGGTTCAGTTGTATTAATAGGGTACCGGTATGAAGCTACGAAAATCCAACCATAATCCCGTGTGTTATCTCACTTCTCAGGTTAGTTAATTGGATTCCCACGTTGAGTGACCAATAATAAAACCAATGATAAAAAATATGATGACAGTAGCAATATGTCCTTTGATTGATTTGATCTGAAAATTTAGGAAACTGCGCCGTTTGCATACCCTCCTACCACACACATGGCCACTACGTTTATCTTTTATCTATTTTTTCAAAATAAAAAAGCTTTTTAGATGTTTTTCGGAAGCTTGTGCGATGGTATTACCTCTAGTCACTGATGGGTTGATAGATCCAAGAGATTACTATACCCTCGGTGTAGGCACCATTATCGTTGCAGTGGCCAGGCATTGCTAGTACCCTATTTATACAACTGGGTCGACTGTGAGCTGGTGATTGTGTCTTGCTCAGGAGATAGAGACATGGAGAATGTGATGTTCGAACCTACACTTGCTACCCTGAACTACCTACCTCTGAGCCCATTGCGTTTATTTTATTAGTTCATAGTAATCGAGTGGCAAGTGCATCGCGTGTCAGCGATATGCGATGACGTACATTGAATGGAAAACAATAATTATCTGGAATTTTTCCATTTATCATATTTCCATGATATTTGGTTTTAAATTCGTTGGCTCTCGTTGGTGAACATTTGAATATTATTTTCATTGATAAATTCCCCGAGCATGTCCATATTACGGCGAATTTTATGCTTTTGTGGGTGGACATCGTTCTACCATTGCGTGTCCTGCTATAACTCGTATGCAAACCATCCTCACGCCCGTTATATGACGAAATAAAGGATTCGCACGCTATGTGTGATTGATGACATAACAATACAGATCCACGAAATTAGTTGGCATTGTGAACAAATAATCGGATCGGGATTTTTCTCTGTTACGTAAAAATTGATACGAGTAAGTTTGATGAAAAGGCGGGAAAACTAGATATAGTAAAGGAATGATTTTTGGCGGTGACGTTGTGAATAACGGAAGAAGGTCAAGGAAGCTTCTAGGAACGGTTTAAACGTGTTGGGTTGGATTCCCTGGAAAACAGACGGAAATATGAAGATATGCGAGATTTGAATTAAAATAGATCCTCTTGCTAAGTCGAAATTTGCTCTAAATCGGAACGAGTGCTCATGACAACTTGCTAGTACTGTAATATCCAATATTTGTGTACTATAAAACTAATGCACTGCACCTTTCAGTGTTCTGACCCCTTTTCTGTGCCAGCTACAACAACTGTTCACTGATCACCAGAATGCTCAGAAGTGTTATTGTTTCTTTATTTGTAACATTATTGTTTGAAGTAGGATTTTTTCGTAAAATTATTACGCTTTAATGATGATAGGAGTCGTATTGTCTGTAAGTCGTACATTTACGTGAATCGTTTGACCTCGATACCATTAGTTAGTGTTTAATGTTTAGTATGTTTTGAAAATCTTGCATATACAGTATTTATGGAAGTATTTAGTATTCATACACGTCTGTAAATAGAGTAAGAAATTGCATGCAATGTAAATGAGAACCCTCTCCTGCAGCGACAGAGTAGTCAAAGGAATTAAAATTTCAACAGGGCTTCGAAAATGGACTAGGCAGAGATGGACAACATGTGTTAATTTATATCTGAGCTAATGATTTGAATATAAAAATGTCAGTCAACCATTCACGTTTGAGTCAAATAAAATAATATATGATTCTCTTCTCAATTGATATAAATACAATGGGGAGAATTATAAATTTCGATAGCTAAATAATGGTGTTATTTTGACCAGAAGCATGCACTAAGAATGCAAGGTTCGATCGTTCTGCTGGTAGGATCTATCGAAGTACGTCGTCAATCTTAAATAAATGTTTGCTTACTTAGAACCGGATCAGTTATTTTCTTTCAGACTTTATCGAACAGTTTAAAAGTTTGATGGTGCTGTCTATCATTACCTTCATCACAGTCAGTCAGTCAGCTCGGTCACCTGGTTGATAATTCTCGTTAATTCTCAATCGATATGTTGCTATTTCGCACAGAATTGGACAGTAATACTGTCACGTGGTATGGTCACGTAATACTCGAGGCTAAATTCAGAGAAAAAATGAGAGATATGGCGATCGGGTCAGTGCTATTCTGCAGTATGACTCTCATTTCATTTCTACGTCTTTGTGATGAGGTGGTTCTATATGACGAAGGATATGTTATGCTGTGGCAGTAGTATAGCGATATGCTATGGAAGGTTTCGGTTTGGTCAGCTTAGGCAGCAGATCATTGAATATAGCTGTTTCATTGTAACGTTCATTAGAATAAATTTAAAATAAAAGGAATTAGAATATAAAATTTTAAAATACTTAGTTTCGTTAATTCAAGTAAAGTCTTACAGGGAGTAGAAATACAGCAGCACTTTCCACGACGCCAAGTGGGCATTAACTTGTATATATTGTCTAGTGTTATTTCCTTGCGAAAACAGGAACGACCATCTATCTTAGTGAGTAAGTCGCAGAGTGAACAGAAAATTGCAAAAATCAGTCGTAAAAATGAGTTTAAAACTGGTTTTATTTTTCAAGATATATACCGAATTGATATCGCTGTTCCCGAAATAATTATTTTTCGGAATAAATTTGATATATGGCGAAAATTGGAAAAATGATAATTTATACTTAATAAAAAACCGAAAGTACCAATGAACTGTCAGCATTACACGGACTGCAAGGTTAAATTCAGGAGACCCCACGGACGCATTTTAAGAAAAAATAGTGTTTTCAGTAAAAAAGATCTATGCATAATTTTCACAAGTGTAGTCTTCAGCTTCACCTTGTAATGATTGATGTGAACGATCACTTGATGGGAAGTTGAAGGTGAAATGACAAGTCATCGAGCTCAGATTATTATCATTATTATCAGATTAATTATGTTGTATCAATATGCTATGTCTATGAAAGCAAGGTCAAAGATACTGGAAAGATAGATGGATGGACGTTGTTCTAGCCTAGTGTAAACTAGCGGTATATGGAAATAATTATTGCGCTTACAGTATTTGGTTTAAGGTTAGCGTTGTACAGATATTTCTTATTACATTAAACTATCCAGCACGATATAACTATTACTATTACCATACAACACTGCACAGATATACCTTATTTGAGATACTAAAAATATCTCGATTACCTGATATATAATTCAATATTATTTTATGTAAAATATATAATTTCTTGATAAATCAGCGCCAATTTTAGTATTTTTCACCACGTCGCTGCTGTTTTATTCTAGCGAGGAAACTTACATGAAAAAAATGACTCGTTTTGCCGCTTCAACTCGCCTCTTATTCGGCAGAGAATGCTAATATTTTCCGATGTGACAGCGTACAATAATAAAGTAATGCTACGTGAGTGATAGTTGTGAATAAGAATAAGTAGACAAGAAACAAAATAATTGGTAACAGATTTATGATTGATATTCTTTTACATCCTTTTATTTACCTTTTTATCACTTAAAAATATATATATCTGCACATGAATTCAAATTAAATATATTTTCTTGGCATAAGTAAAATTTGCACATTCTTTTTTTCGTATTTTACCTAAAATTAAGTAATGAGCTGCCAGTTATATTTCTGTGTGTCTAAATTTCAAATGTGCGAAATCGATTTCCGCGAGATGGCGCTGAGAAGAATATTGCCCATTTTTTTCTCTCTCGCTCGTATTCATAGTTTACCAACGCAGGTTGGGAATTTCAGTTAGTGAGGAGAGTTAGTGGAATATAGGAGACGTTTACTAGGAGACACTGGCATTTCTATGTGTGACATTTCCACCTGCGAGGGACGCATGAAATCAATAGTCAGAAATCATTCGAAAAACCCCAAATGCAAATTCTCTACTGAGGGAAAAAAGATCACGGTTCAAAACAGTTATGAAACTGCGCAATCAGTAATGACAGTCAGAACAAACATCAAGATATTCAGTATTTGGTCAAATTTGTCAAGGTGTAGCGTTCAATACTATATCGCGGAAATGAATCAAAAGTACATATCATGTCATTTCCTATACACATGTAACAACGAATATAATATGTCGCGTAGCGCTGTTTAGATCC
>QRAM01000260.1:40347-97271 GCA_013436055.1 Halocynthia roretzi | reverse complement strand
TTGTGATCAATTTGTTTTCACAAAGGGGAAAAACCTAAAGGTGTGACATAAAGCTCACTATTGCTGTTTTCAGTCACTCTGTTGTCACAAGGTATGTTTTCCTATTAAAGCAGCTCTTGTGTTACGGATGATTTGCTTTGAATAAACACAAAGTATTATGTAATTTGAGATTAACTGATGTCACTTTGGAAGAAATTTATAAGCTGTAATCAAATTGAAAAAGCAGAAGTCTTGTAGGGTAGCTGGTATAGTAACTGTATAGTAACTGTAGACCCTTTGACAACCTGTTTAGGGGAAGATAGGTTATTTTTAGTTGAAGCTAAATCCTTACCTGACATATCAGATGCTACTGAACTAGTACTTGGTAATTTGAGGGTAGTCAATATAAGGTTTATATTGTCCTCAGCTAGGTGGTATGTATTTATATCTTGTGCTTGAGTGTGCTGAGAATTTGAAAGATTAAAATTAAGTTATATAATGTGTGGTTGATAGTACATGCGGTTATTGCTGATTTGTCCAGCCTGGAATATTCAGGCAAAACTTAGGTGAATGTAAACTGAGGTGAATAGGTATAGTTTATTGATAATTTTTCCACTATATATTCGTTCATCAGCTTGACTTCTCTTTTTCATCTCAGTCATTTGAAGCAGTGGATAGATAATAAAGTAATAGGTAGTAACAATAGTAAGCTGTTGGTCTGTTGGCATTCACTTACAAGCTCTCTTGTATAGTTCAATTTAGGCCTGCCCCCTTGCTTTTTAGGGCTATGGGTGATAGTATGTGGTCTTTCTGATTTCTGTTGGGTAAAGTTTGAATTAAAATATAAAAGAACTAAAATTTATTCATAAAAAATATCAACAAATCAGGCATCACTAAGAATTTTGTGCTGAACCAGATTGTGCAATGTCACAATACAGTAATATCAAGTGTGTTCAAATCAATGACTTAATTATCAGTAAAGGTCAAACAAACAAATAAGCTCTTACGTATAGAGAGATGCCAGTTGTTTGAGAGTTTGCAATATTTGATTACCGAATAACAGGAATTTTGTCATACATCTTCCTTTTCAAACTGTGCTTTATTGTTTTTCCAATAATTCCATCATTCAATTCGAAACTAAGAAATCTAATGTGAATGTTTGTTTATTTTTTCGGTATCTGAACCACTTGCGGATACTATTTCGCTTGTGTTGGTATTGTTTAAATATCCGGTCTGCCAAATAATTGGAACCGCAAACTAGCGAGCGTTTCTCCCAATAATTGCCGTTGCTTCTACCTAATTTGCATGCAAGAAGATTGAACCTATTGTGTCCTTCCTTGCATTCATTCTATTCCAGTTAATTTGTCTTTCCAGAAGGAAAAAAATGTGTTGCTACTGCTTAATGGGAAGTTTGCAATAACACACTGTAGGACCTTGCATAGAGTCGTTCAACGTTAATAAGAAAAAAATGTAGTGTATGATGATCAACGAACATATAATATTACACACTGCTATATAAGAATGCTCAACGAGTGTCACTGCTAGTGCAGTTCGTTTGTCTTGAGGTTGAAGTAATGGTTTGTTTCATATTTTGTCACTCAATTGTTCCCTGAAAAATTTATACCTTAAAAATAAAATACCACAAGTGCTTGGTAAAACTTGGACTAAACTATGGAACAATGGCTTAGCAAAACACCTGACAAAATGGTGTTTTTCACCTGGAAAATACTCCTAATTCACCAACAAGTATATACGTTTATTTTCGCCTCCCCTCAGCAACACGTTACGCAAGCCTATTTATTTTTTCTTCAATCTGACTCGATTTATTCTCAAGATCTGTTAGCCGCAAGTAAATATATTTATTTGAGATATTCCTCGTCACAGAGCCATAACTCCGATTAACCAGAATATAAACACAGCCTGGAGATATATATCGGGCTTGTAGCATTGGAGTTATGACATCACTGAGGGCAGTACTTCAGTTCTTAGATAATTAGAACGAGAAGGCGATGGTCTCAGCTAATTTTATTTTTCTTGCTTTTGCAGACCTTATGAAATTTATCAGAATTTGGGAATTAAAAAATGTTCGGTATAGATTCTTCGCAGCCGGACAAGTGTGATATAAAATGCAGAGAATCCTATCGGATTTCCCCTGAAGAAGAGAGAAGAGAGAAAAATAAGCACCACGAAGACGAGAAAGAATCTTTAGCAGGTGGTGGAAATATTGACAGTGGGTATCACAGCTTCAACGGTTCGTCTAATTGTTGCACTTGCTGTTCTTCGAAGAAACGTGAAATGGAACAAACTCCTACAACCGTCTGTTTTATGCAAGACAAAATTAAACTTTTTGAAACCCAAAACGGTTACCTAATGAACCCTGTCGGAAGAGAGGGTCAAAGCCCTATATTACCCGCTCACAAATCCGAATTATTGTACGATGTTAAGGATCGTGGCTACAATAGCCTCCCCGACGTGAGCTCCATGCGAGTTATGTCAAACGATTCTGTTATACCGTCAAGTGACGGATATTCGCCATACATAGGACAACAAACGTCAAGTATTTACAGGACTACAGGCGACGTCGCTACGACGACCACGGCCTCGCCGTCACGCTCCAGCAACGGGGGTAAAATCGAAACCTTAGCTCATGAGCTCGCGGAAAAAATCGAATTCTGTTTAAAACTTGGCTACAACGTCGAGCAGGTTCGAAAGACGCTGCAGCTTCTCGGTCACAAAGCCTCAAAAAATGATATTTTGACAAAACTTTTTACCTTACCAAAGTCAAACGCGATAGAAATGTCAGAGACTATGACATTGTGTCATTCAGTCACGGTGAGTGTATAGATTAATTCTTGGTACTGCTATGTAGTCTTCCTTATTTACTAGAATTTGGCCGAGGGACTTAAAATGTCTACCGTAAGAATAAAACCGGTTATTTCTTTTTCCTCTAATTCTCCCCAGTCTAGTGGATAGTCCTGTCTTTAATAATTATGTAATGATATGTTAATTTAAGTTAAGTAATGAAAAATTTCTACATGTAACAAATGGGGATGCTTGTGTGCAAATACCATATGTTATCAAACTTACCGTATGTATCTATAGATTTTTGTTTTCTTGAAAAAAACTCCGAAATTAACAACTCGGCCTGGAGTCAAGTCAGACTTGTTCATCTTTTATAATATGATCTCGGATCGACTTGTACTCGACTCGTACCTCCATAGTTACCATATTTATTCTCTTTTAGGCTTTCAACGAGGGGAAACCGGGTGAATTCATCGGACGTGGGGTCTCAAACATGGAGCTGTTATCCAGGGGGCCGTCTACTGTCGAAGATGACACTAAAGAATCTGAAGACGGTTCTGTTGCTAGCGACAACCTGCGACCAATCGTCATCGACGGGAGTAACGTGGCTATGAGGTGGGAATTTGCATTATATTGCTCTTTGTTTCCTGACATTGTTATAGAATAATGATCATTGTATTGTAATAAGATGGATTTACAATGAAGGTATAGTCCTCCGTCAATTGCTTTAATGAAATGTGAGATGTGAATGGTAAATTTTAGTGGGGGATGTCCTATCTCGGAACGCATCCATTGCTCCTTTCTGTTATTTCATTTTTAACGGAAATTTTGCTCTGTTTAGTCATGGCAACAGGGAATATTTCTCATGCAAAGGAATTCTTCTTGCTGTTCAATATTTTCTTGACAGAGGACACAGAGACATCACAGTATTCGTACCTATATATCGTAAGGAACAGACGCGACCGGACGCTCCTATTAAAGGTATGTAGTGATGAGTTAACCGTTCTCCCTTGCTTTCTATGTCTATCAATACATTACATGACAAGTAACATAGTGATAGAATATGTTTGACATTATATAGATTGTGATTACCCTTTAAACTGCAGATTACAGTTTAAGACTTGTTTCAATGTTCAAACTTTAATTAAATGAAACATGGAATTTACTTATAAGACACAACTGAGTTGGCATTAAGAGCACACAGGCACTCAAAAGCTGTAAATCTTTTCTTACTTCTGAAAATCTTACTTCAAATATCATGGTGTTAACCTGTCACTCTCTGTGCTTACTCCTATTAATATACTTTTTTTAATACTTTTATGATGTTAGTAGATTAGAATTATGATGAATAGTAGCATTATAATATTTATATTGCCTTGCGGTAGTTTATTCGTGTCTTTTCGGTATGAAATGGTAGCTGAACTGTGATTGTAGATTGTTGTCAGAACGAGTCGCTATTTTCTCCATTGAAATAAGTATTCAACACTACGCGTTATTTATCTTTAATTTTGAAAATTATGTATTCCCGTACCCTCATCACAGTTCAATGTCCGTTAGCTTCTCTATTCATCTATACAAAGTCAGTAAATGTGGCGAGTTTTGTGTTCAATTCTCGATTCATGATATGCTATTCCCGAGTCATTTGTCATGCTGTCTGGTATCTGGATTAGATATTGTACATTGCCCCGGTGGGCATATTTTTACATAATGCAATATATCAAGAATGAATATGTAATTAAGCAGTTTAATAAAGGAGAGGTCTGAAGTACAATCGTTAGACTTTTATATTAGGAACATATACTCCTTATTTAATGACAAATTTGTTCATCTATTTGAGATTTGGTTAAAATTTGTATTTTAAATGCAGCCGTATTTAAAGGATTTACATTTTTGTATATAAGCAAGAACAGATTGAATGTCAATCAACATTCTCGAATGTGTAACACGAACGTTTTGAATTTAACATTAATTCGAATATTTCGACATATTTCTTTTAACATGCAAATTAAGTAATTTTCTCTGTTGACACTCTTGTTTCCTGGTAATACCTGCTAATTTGCATACAAGATATCCACGCATAGCCTGCCGTCAGTCATCGTTGGCCCTGCGGTGGTTTATTGACATGTTAACAGCCAGTCTGATTGAATTTTATTACTAATGTCCTTTGTAGACTTACAAGGAACGAAATAGTGATTCGTGGTATCATTTGAACCACAGAGTTTTCTAAATTAAGTACATAATGGTGTTCGTTGTCAATCATAAGCTTATAATCTAGGACTACACCACTTCCTCAATTTGCAAGGATTCGCTTTCGCTTTACAAAATTATTGGTATTTACTCCTTTATTATGTTCATAAGCATCGAATAAACTGTAGCTCATCAATCCAAGCCCTTGGCGTAAACCTAAGCTCAGAGAGCGTCTCAATACTGTATATGACCAAGAATGAATGAACTGTGTGAAATATTTTGGATAACAAATACGAATAAATAACAAAAAACGAAAAAATAACAAAAAACGAATAAATAACAAAAATAAACACAAAAATTTACAGTAAGCAAAGGAAACAAGGCGATTCTTCTGTTTAATATTAAACTATCCTGAGAGAACTAGAACCTGAGAGAGTATTCCTGCCAGACATTCACTGCCGGTGTATGACTCTGTCAACCTTACACTAGATTTATAGAAATCTTTATGTTTTACTTCCAATACATTTAGAACCTCATTTTCATTATTGCAAGACATAAATGAAAGTTTATTTCTCAGTTAACTACTAACATGATGTACAATGTATGTTTGAGGTTTGCGCTATATTAAACGACATTTCTATATTGCGTGATGATGGTGTAATAAGCGGTTCTTGCTTTGAATACTTTAATTACTCTTTGGCAAACAGTGACAAAACAAAGTAGAGTGAACTCATTATTTACAAAGTGTCAACTTTTCCCAGCTGAAGGAAAGACCCCCCATTCTATTTTTTAACATTCATCAACGAATATCAGAAGTTACAAAGACGGTATAGCCTTTGTTATTTTCATTTTAATCACCCGGCAGTTTTTTTTGTGTGAACTCGTTCATGCCTTTTTTGTCAACAGCGGTTGACAAGTAAACACAGTAAACCATTCAATCGAGTCTCTCGAAAACTTGTATTGAAATATGCCAAGGTGGTGATTTCCCTTTCACAGTTTCACTTCTTCATTTTCTATGCTTTGTGTCTAGAATGTTCTTCAGCTCATGCGAGACCCCCCATGTATCAAGTATTAATTTGAGACTGATAGATCTTAGCGGTGTTGGCAAATACTGTAGCACCCGCTTATCCAAATTGCTTGGAACGGAATTTTCCTATTCATTCCCTATTATAAAAACCTCGCTTAATACATCCATCTACAGCTTAATACATCCACTTTTGATTCCCGATGCAGGCAAATTGTTGTTTACTGTGTACAAATAATGGCCTATTATGAACGAAAATAATGGCTTTACTGTTTAGAACATCAGTTGCAGTTAAAGCAGTTTGTCTGTGTTGAATAAATGCAGGTTATCGCCTGCTTTGTCCTTAAAAAAAAATCAATGTAAAAAAACTTTATATATCACATTATTTCCTTCTGATATGATGTTAATGGTGTGACTCACCGTTCTCTAGATGTTGGAAAATATATGAAAATGAGATAAGATTTAATATCGAGTACCAAGGTGACTCTCATAATGTTTTGCTGTATAAGCGATAAGTTCAAGCGTCATAGCTTGTTGGTTTAGTTGTGGAGGAAGTTTTCCATTCAATGGTAATCGCAAAGCAATATGTAAACCCCTATTTGCATAACTTGATCTATTTTTGAAAAGATTTTCATTTAGTGTAGTTTCAGTCGCTGTGGTTTTTAGAAACAACCTTATTCAGGGAGTGGGTGTGATATAACATACTGTGGACTCCAATTGTAAAGGAATATTATTATAAAATATCATATATAGAAATTACTTATCAAATGTACATTCAATCCATGTTATGAATAAACACAATCTACATCAACGATGGACAACCTTTTTCTGGTTATAGACTATAATTTTTTCCTGAAAATCCCTGAGGACATTTACCATTATTGCTACATAAAAAAACAAAGTGTGTACATGTACTATTTGAACTCCCTCTTTAGACCCCACAGGCCCTCACAGTTGCGTTATCGAACTCAAATTTTGCAATGATGTTTCTAATACTGACATTTTGTTGTGGAAATTCGGAAAAAATAAATTATAGGACAACAAGTGTCTGTTGGTATTAGTTAAAGTTCTGCCCAAAATGTATATCTCGTTTCATTTGGTTTCGCTAGCTTCGTTGTCGTTCTTCTTTTGCCGTATTCACAGTTTGTAATGACTTGAATTACCAGATCACATTGTACTTACCCTTTGTGAATAGATACAGCACAGTTTCGAAAGTATTGTCCGAAATATCTTGATCAATACTCTCAAGACTCTGCTTGTCTGGCAATACTTTAAATCAACTTACAGTGTCTTTAAGAAACTTTTGAAAAGATCATTTCGTGTGTAATAATGAGCACGTTCATGAAGTCCAACGGGAAAGATAATCAAATCAGATATTCTTCTTATCCGAGCATGAAGCTAAAGATTTTACTTACGAAAAAAATCTGCAATGTAATTATTTTGGACACTTACCATAATTTATCCAAATCCAGCTAGCACTTCTATTCATTGCAATTCAATTACAATAGACGTGCTGAAAATGTACTTTAAAAAATATTCCGCAGCCTTCGAACCTTTGTTTTTCAACAATATTCTTTTCCGTTTTCAGATCAAGAAATTTTAACGAAACTTGAACAAGACAAAATTCTAGTTTGGACGCCGTCAAGAAAGGTCGGAGGGCGACGAATCACTTGTTATGACGATCGGTTTATTCTTAAACTTGCACAGGTAATTTAAGTTATTCATATACGGCGTTATTTTTCCAGTAATCATTCCACGGAGTCCAGGTTGCTGTAACGCTCCCTAGCGGCAAGGTTAAAATTAACTATTTTAATTTATACTGAATGCATACACTAAGTCCTTTGTAGGCTTACCACCTAGCAAACTGATTGTAGTCTTAAAACTATATTAGTTAAATTGAATCCATTTATTTATATTTTCGAATCTTAGCCTTCAATGTTAGATTTACTACTCTCCCGAGGGTGGTAAGGCTATGTTAGTAGTTGGTGAAAAACTAATGCTAATTCAAATATTGATTGAACCAGTTAGTAAACCATTACCTTGATCTAATGCCAACAGGATACAGACGGAGTTATCGTGAGTAACGATAATTTCCGGGATTTGCAAACAGAGAAACCGGAGTGGAAAGAAGTAGTTGAGAAAAGACTTTTGATGTATTCTTTTGTAAATGACAGGTATGTGTATTTAATATACTTAATATCTGTATTCATTTAATCGTTGTGGTGCTTATTTTTCTCTCTTCAATGTTGATTTGGTGCAGAATAAAAGTACACATTTACATTGACTAAAGTTACATTTAATTACAGTTATATACAATTGCTTGCATCAGACTAATAATATTCTAAATGAGAAAATGAATTGAATTTCTTAAATTTAATATTGAATAATTTTTTCCACAGGTTTATGCCTCCGGACGATCCGCTTGGCAGAAACGGCCCAAGTCTCGATAACTTTTTAAGAAAACGATTGTCTTCAGAAGAAAAAAGAAAACCTGAATGTCCCTATGGTAGGATTATTGATCTATGGAAACTTTAATATAAATGCTAACATAACATGGGACTCCAGGTAGCCATATTGCATAGTCGTTCCTAAAAAGTTAGTCATTCATCTCCTCTACCCCTTTTGCCCACGATCATTGAACAAAACTGTACAGAGTATTTGGTAACTAGGAGTAAACCAAAGCTACGATTGATGGTGACGACGTTAGCTTAGCAGTAATTTATTTGGTTCAAAGAATTTTAGTGTCGTCGCCATAATAATTGTGATCCAGTTAAAGCTTAAATACCAAAATGATTCTCAAAAACTGCGTTTCGTTTAATTTTCGTTAAAACTGCTTTTCGTCTAGATTTCCACCTTAAATATTAATTTATTCATGTTAATTTTCAATGATCTCAGGTAAACGATGCACATTTGGAAAGAAATGCAAATATTTTCATGCTGAATGTTCGGCTTCTCAACGATCTGTCAGCGAACAACTGAAAGACGGGACGAAGAAGAGGATGCAACCGTCGTCCGCAGCTAAAAGTCTCGCAACTGAAGTTATGAATGAATTCCCGATGCAGAACGGTCGCAATCACACATCAATTGGTGCTCAAACACAAAAGGTAAGAATCTCAATATTTATTTCATAAGTGAGTTCCACTGTCTCTTCTGTGCTGGATCTAAAAGTAGCGAAATTGTAATTAAAAGTAGACTAATACTGGCACTAGCTTCACCCACTAGTAAGTCCACAACATGCAGTGGCATCAAAATGTAGGCTATAGCCAGTGCTGCCATACCGTCCTTATTTCTAAGATCAAGTGAAGCTAGCTAATTTGATACCAGTTACCAATTTTATTTCAAATTAACCCAAATAATTTAAAAAAAGGCAAAGTACATATTTTAGTAGCGCTGGTCATTCACTATTATTCCCAACCACTACTTTTAAAATTGAATAACACTGCATGAGTGTGTCCCAACATTATAATATAACTAGGCAGATTGTTATCTTGCTTGAATATTTGATACTTTATACGTATATAATGAGTAGAACATTAGTTAGCTCAGGTAATGCAATTTAAAACATAAAATTCCTTTTCTAGACTTTGTATATTATTATTGAGATTAATAGTATTTGGTGTTTCGGTAATGCTGGATTAGTTTCGGTAATGTTGTATCAGTGGTAGAAGTAGCAGAATTTGCTGCATTGGTATTCTTAACGTTGTAAACAGATACTGTAAACAGCTAGCTCAGTGCTAAGATATCATGTGACATGATTTAAAATATAAAAATAGCTAACTATGAGGTTTTGCAGTGTTAAGGAATAAAAATTTCACCATATATATTTTATTTATTTCTAAGTTACATGTTCACTATCTCCACTGCTGTGTATAATTATAATAATAATAGGCAGAGTGTTGTTTTGTTCAATTTAAACAGCTGTATCTTAAACACAATTAGCTGAAATTGTAATCTACCAAGCTCAGACATATCGAATGCTAAGATATCAGTCAATACTATTTAAAAGATTAGATAATTAAGATAAAAATTCGGTTCGGTATATAGAAATTGGTTGGTGCTTGTTGTCTTCTCAGTCAGCTGCTGGAACCATTTTCTTGTTGGCATATGCTTGATAGTAATATAATATTAAAAATAAATGACATCGATACTAATAATGAAGGGAAATTATTGAGCCCAGATGTCATCGTAATGCCCTGAATATTCAATGTGTGGAAGCAGTGTTGGTGTTTGTATTATGTTATGACATAGGAAATGACATGACGTGTACTTTGATTCATTCCAGTGATCTAGAATTGTGTTACAGTAATATTGTGAACCAAGGGATTTCGTGAAATTCAATAAAAATGTTAATAACCTCATGAAGAAGAGCCAGTTTTCGTCAGGGATTCAACCTTAACCCTGAAATTTTAGTAATCTCATGAGAAACGTGACCAAAACGAGGATTTCACAATATCCCAAAGTTCAAAATCATGCTGCAACAATATATATATATATATATATATATATAGTTTCGACTTGAAACAGTAGTTTCATAAGCCTTGTGGTCTTTTGTATGTTTACATGTAGCTTGAATTACGTTTTATTTAAAAACTAACAATCCCCACCATATATTATTTAGCTTCTTGTGGCTATATTGTAAGGACACTTACATCTCATGCACAGTGTAGCTGTATATAAAATACTGTGGAAGCTCATTACATTTAACTTGGATATCTCGAAATTCCAGTTAGCTTGAACGGATTTGATTGGCTCTGATATAATCTGTATTGAAATAAATTTCCAGGTAGCTCAAGAGTAATAGGTAGGAATATATAGACGATATTGATATCGAGCAGCAATTTTTTTGTGGTAAAGAGATACATGACAGTGGTAGCCAGTTTTTATTTTAATTGTTTTGGTGAATTTTTGGGATTATTTGGTTTTTAATAAGATTATCGTTTCGCAGACGCAAAACGGTGAAATCTCTGAAACTTTGCACGAAGAAAACTTCGCAAGGAGGAACGCCCAACAAGTAAGGAATTCATCACCGTCCGAAATGGGGGCTTGCGGGTCGACATTAGGAGTTACCCACCCATCACCGACGCATCAACAACAGCAGATGCATGCCACTATGCTTCCGATGTCTCTATCTTCGGAATTCCAGAGGATGAACATGAGTCAATATCACTTAGCCCAGGGACACGGGGGTCAGTATTATACTTACAGACACGTTCTCAATGACGGGAGCTTAGCCACGATACCACATACTGAAGGTCAAAGTTCAAACCCCTCATCTGTCAGCATGTCACAAATGCAGACCCAGATGGGTAACATCGCCCCGCAATTGCATAGTGCTGTAGGTAGAAACGTTGTCTCGTCCACTTCACCCCACCAGCATCATCTCCAGCAGAGAATGCATTTACAACATCACAGTTCACCCCCGGCAATCTCAGTCTACGATCAGGGTTCCTTTATGGGACAAAGGCAGCCCCCCAACCAACCCAACCAGATGTTCCAGAACATGACATATCCATCTCTTGGTCAACAATTCCAGAATTACCCTATGCATCATTCCTATTATAAATCGAATGGGTCAAATCAACCCCAACAGATGATGTACCCATATCCTAGAATGATGCAGCAGCAGCAGCAGCAGCACCCGTCTATGTACATGGGTCCTGCGATGGGTCAAGACGGAAGCATGTTGCCGACGACAACTCAGTCCATGCCCCAGATTGCCAACCCCGCATATCAATCATATCTGTACCAACAGCAGGAATTTACTTCGAGAATGATGGCGCCTGGTAGCCTCACCACAGCCCCACACCCTAACATGGACCCCATATTCGAATCACCCAACAGACAAGTGTTCTCGTCGCCCAACCCCGGCAACGCGAACCAAATGCTACACAGACAGTCCTTACCCAATCATCACGGTTCCCCTGTGAAGCTGCCCTTGAATCATCACCCTCAAGTTTCTCAGCCCATGTTTAAGGACCCATCTGACCCCCGGTTTCACCTGTACAGGAATCTGTGCGGTCTATTCAGTCGATCCACTGTAGAGAAAATCATGTTGCTTCATCCGCACGAATCCGACCCCAAGAGGTTGGCGAAGTATTGCCTCGAGATTGACAGCTGAACCGCGTGACCCCTGTTGCCGCGGTGACGCCGGTCCCCGCAGGATCCGAGAGCACTTCCTCCCCAGCAGTGGGATATCTAGGTCGGTGAGTGGCCATGACTTTGATATATGTTTAAAAATACCTGTTTCCAATTCTGTAACTAATAATTGTTCCAATAATGGTTTAATTGATGAAATACCTGACCTGGTCTTTCATGGTGTATTGAGGCGGTCCTTTGTGGATTGGCTGAGACAAAAAAGATAATGTAAAGCCATAGGTTTGCACTAAGAACCATAGTAATTCTCAATCCAAGGTCTGTGGTATCTTGTCAGGTTGTCCATAAATTGGTTTACTATGTTCACATGAGTTTATGTTTATTGTCATCTCAATCAGCTGCTATTACTATTCTCCTATTGACGTTTGTATTATGCATAAAAGTATTAAATGAAATTCATAAATTTAATAATTAATTATCCCGTATTTTATTAATATATTGACTTTAATCAAAGAGCATATTAGTTTAAGAAAATTGCAAGGGGTATATAATGTCGCACAACCACATTACCATTCACTAAATAGAATGCCTTCATTACACCGTGTTGGACTGGTTCATGTATTTCTCATCCTCTCCAACTGTAGATAGAAAAAATATGAAAGTACTGAACCAAATCGAAGTATTCGCGCCTCATATTTCCTCCTGTAGATAATGAAATACGAAATTAACGCCTTCAACGGCCTCCATCAATCTGTTTTCAAATTTCACTTACTGAACTTAGACACGAAAGAACGCGGTATCAAATATAATAAAATTTAACGGTTTCACGAACACCTGCGATTTCATTTTATAGACCTCTGCGATCGCGAATAACAGGACTTCGCGGAATGTATCATAGTTTATTAGGTTCTATTAAATGCTCTTCATTGTTTCAATACACTGCAGCTTCGCGCGGGCCGCACAAATTCGGTTCTCGGGCTGCATTTGGGTCGCAGGTTGCACACCTCTGAGCTAAATAATCAGTAAAATTTTATTTTTTTAAAAGTCTCTTCCTTATTGTCATTCACGTCTCCCAGTTTAAGAACTGCTTCACTAGGAGTAAATATATTGATGTGTTTCGTTAATCAGATTTGAATGTTTATCGTGAGTAAGGTTTGAAACCATTGATCTATAAGTGTCTCACAGTGCTTTAGTATGCATGCATAGTATACACGGAATAGCTACATCTAGGTTCTTGAGTCTCTGTTGTGAATGGTACTTCAAGTATTGATCCGTGTTCCTTGTTATATACGATGCAAATTCGACTGGCGCCATACCGCAAATTTCGTAGACTGAAACTAGCTTGACTTCTTTCGAATTAAAAGCTCTATAAATTGAAATGAAGTTTATTTTGATATTGTCGGTCTGATCAGTCACATAAATTCCTGTACCGTTGCAAAAAAGGCAATTTTGTCGAAATAATTGAAAAAATGTCGTGAATATTGGAGGAATGTTTCGTGACACTCTATATACACCACCATTGATAGATTACAAACCCGTATACTGCGTGTTTAAAGGTATATTTAGAATGTACAACTGACTTCATAACTCCGTACCTTGTTGTACAGCAATACTTTCGTCCAGCCACGTGAGCAATTATATCTACAAAAGGAACAATTTCCACCAGTGGATTTATGTATTTTTATGATGAAATATGTGGGAAAGGTTCCATTTCCGTTTTCGCTATTTGCTTCATAGTAATTAAGCATTGATGTATTAATATTCCGCCATAAATCATCTGTTAAATATTAAATTCACAGTTCTATGTAAAGCATGTCACTCCGACCATTGACATATATAGACCACCTTTGTGACGTTTATCAGCGGTCCACGCTAGTATGCAAATTCACCGTCTCGTATTCAAAAAAAAATCACTCATCGTTATATGTAAATGTCAAAACAGGAAAGGCGGGAGATGAAAAAAACTGTTTTCTCGTGAAACATAAATTGGATTCAAAAATCTCTCAAGGTCGGGTCTCTGTGACGTGGATAATTGATTATGAATTTCCTCTTCCGCGATCTCGAAACTTCGTTTTCATGACGTAATACTGAAACGATAATTTCACCGAATTAACGTGAGTCTACCAAGGATTATTCAAATCAAACTAGGTCAGATGTCATGAAAAAATTCTTCGAAAACAAACTGTCTATCGATCAGTGAGGTCCCTATAAAACTGTATTCGATTGTAAGCAGCACAATCTCGTTTAACGACCGCTCTAACGTACGACCAAACACAGTTTCTCATAGTTACGACCCTTAAATGTGTTCCCATTGAACCTTGACGAATTTCAGTATTCAGATACTCCACTTGATATAAAACTGATAATTGGTAACTTTTCATTCTATCATATCGATCACAGGTCGTGCGACATTAAAACAACAGCAAGTCCAAATTTTGGTTTGTAGCGCCCGTTTCATGTTACATCGATTCGTCGTACTCTTGCTGGTTGCAACACAGTAGCGTCCTTATGCTCGCTGTTGTTGTTGTTTGCGCTGCGGTAGTGTTCCTCCGTGCTTTCCCCATTTCTAGAGTTTAGTTTATGGTATCGGTATTTATTAATGCTGCTGGAAAGTGAAAGTATAATACACCTTTATGGTAATATAGACTTACTGTTAACAGACCCTTATCGTTGACGCGTTATGTCGTCATAAATTCCTGTGTTTAGCATCGTTTTACCCTCCGTTCAAATGTTTTCGTCACAGTCTGGTGATTGTGACGTACGCGTTCCATGATTATTACGTAACGTTTTCGTCGGTTTCCTTGTTAAATTCTAATAACAGTCATGGAGGTCACTGTCGGGTGGTGTGTTGTGGCGGATTGGAATCTATACGGTTCGAATTTTATTAGTTTAATAGAATTCCCGAAGGAATTGCGGCTAACTTGCATATGCTCTCCGTTTCCCTTGCTTCTTTATGCGCTTCCATAGTCCAATTCAACATCTGTATGACTGATTAGACTTCATCTTGAATTTAATAGTTAATTATAGGAAGCCAATTTATGGTTGAAACCCAACAGCAGTTAAACATTTTCCACTACTGAAATAACCAGTGCTTATTGCTACATAGTCAGTGTGAGAAGGTATCTAAACAGCGCTAAGCGACATATTATATTCGTCACATGTGTATAGGAAATGACATGATATGTACTTTGATTCATTTCTGCGATCTAGAACTGAACGCAAAGAAAACTCTTTTCCGATCGTTTTACACTGATTTTTCCCTTTTTTTAGTCCAAATTAGCTCCTTGCAGTATTTTTTCATCAAATATTTAATATCATATCCCTTTATTTTATCAATCACAAATGTTAAAGCCATTAAAAATGGTAAAATCTCATAATTTCTTTAGAAAAACGAACTAACGCCCATACGGGTCATATTTTCGTCTCAAACCTATATACATTCATGAAAAAATTAGTTTAGTATTGATATTGATATTTTATGAATGAAGATTGATTTCTTCGTTGTCTTGGTTTCAAATTTCGCGAGATCGTCGGATAGAATTAAATAAGTTTTGTTCTAAAATCTCACGAGGAGATGATTTACCTTATTCCCGGGAAACGTGCTTGACCATTGTCTATAAATAACCTTAACACCATCACGTATATTATATCAACGTGACTGAAAATCGTGACTGTTTGAGAACAGTTCCCGATCGCTGTTATGTTAACCCTTTACCTCCCTCCCGTATTCCCCTACCCGACTGTTACATTACAATTACGGTACAATAGAACCTCGGCGGAATCTCGTTTTTTCATAAATTGGTTCCCGGCAGTAGGTCGAAGACTAAAAATGACGAAAACCAAAGCGGTATCCCCAAGGAGACAACGGTCACTAATTAACAATTATCATTACAAAAATAGCAGAAAAAAGATAAACAAAATCTGAGTCTGTTAGTTTTACCTAGATCACTATCACGTTTCGAATAAAAGGATTGTTAATGCCTCAGGGGTGAGATCTCGGACCCAATGGGATGGACGTAGAACCCCAATGACCCTGATAAGTTATTAGTGAAGTTACATATATCTAACTAATGATTGTAGTTCTCCTTCCCCTTAATCCAATTGATTCTGTGACATGTGGTATCAAATTGCCGTAAGGTGTAATGATAAATCGAAAAGTTTACCTTTTTAGCTCAATTTTATCAATTTTAGGCGATTTTAGAGGTTTTTGAAATGGAAAAATCGCGTATTTTTTTGTTACATTTCAACGTTTTCTCCCTGCTGCGCCTTATACGCATAGTATATTTATTTTTATAGTTCAAGTTCATAGTTTCAGCGCCTCAATTATCAATTTCAGGCGACTAAAGCCCTTGGAATGACAATTCCTCATATGCTTTGTTAAAATTTAGAGTCTCCGACGGCTTATATATATATATATAATGAGAACTGTCTACGTGTGATTTTAAAATTCTGTGATGTCACAATGCACGGATAGAATAAACATATCACCGTGACTTATCCGATTTCAGAGTGCGTAAATGCAATCCGCCGTTTTGTTTAAAAGATGACGTTACATTCTCCCTAACACAGATGAATCACATAATTCGCTCCTTTGTTTACCATGCGTGCTGATACCGTATTCTACTCCATCCGCCAAATCCCGTTCTGTAGTCACAAACGTGTTATAGTGGCGTGTAGTTTCTATTGAGTCTTATTTTTGAAAGAAGAAAATTGTTTTTATCTGCGTGAAATTTCAGACAAATCAAAACCTCCACAAAAAAAAACGCAATGTAATGGTACGTAACTGTATTTTTTACGATAAGCTACGTCAATACCAGTTCATTTTGTCATTTGTCAATGTTGTCATGTCATTGGTATTTCCTCGCAAACGGGTTAATTTATAGAACACTATAATTTTCTTTCCGATAACGGGATTTCAACGCAAATATTTACCTGAAACTGCATGTCGCTATGCCTTTCGTTTTCGCATGACATTTTGGAATAACAAACAAGTCATTGATTAGAAGTACATGAAAAAGATATGTTTATCGATAAACACTATATGACATTGAATGAGAGATAGGTTATGTAACTTGATAAAGTTGACAAGTAGAATTCTTTTTTATGTCGGAAAAGTAACAAATTTTCATGTCCAACATTTACAACGCTGTGTGTTAAAAACTAACGTAAATGCTGAAATGATGTAAGGGAAATGGTGGGTATGTCTTTAAAGTGGTGGCGTAGCTTAGGTTGCCAGTATTGGGGACAAGGCAAGTGTATTGCGCCCTCAATCGACACATGCACACACAGGCAACAGCATCATGTTGTAAGTCTGTGTTGGAACACTAAATTGGCGATCTATTTGAACGGGAAATCGCACGACATTAATTTGCATCATGTATTTCACCGATAAGAATTACATGAGAACAGTATGGCCTCAATTAGCGAGGAAAAGCTAAACTTTACCTATATATATATGAATTTGCCAAGTATTTCCCATCGCAGTATTGAAAATAAGACATTTTTTAAATCGTAACATTTCGGAAAAGAAAAAAATTCCGAGATTACGACGTTGTAATCCGCAATGATATTATGTCGTAATAATGTACATCCGCACCTGTCCAATTACTTCTTGAATCTCAATTTGTCATTGTGACGTGCTCGCGTAATTTCGATTAATTGACTCGAAAGTCGTGAGATTTGTTTTAAAAAAAAATTGTCAGAGAAATTGAAGGTAAGACCACCGTCAATGCCGAAAATAATTTTTTAAATAGAATTCAGATTAAAACTTTCACTAGAATGTGGAGAATACTTTGATTTGGTTCATATTTTTCTCTATTTTTTCATCGAAATTTCAATTTTCAGTAAAATGTGCCAGTTCTTTTTCTCCTCCTCCTCCTCGAGTTATCCCTCTCTGTCTGTTTATTACATTTCTCGCCCCAGAATATGTTTCATTCTGTCACAAGTAAGCTTTATTATCTAAGCGAGTAATAATTATTTCGTTGCTGCTGTAAAGTGCGATCTAGCGAGTGGTTATGTGTAGCCAATATACTCGAAAAATATCTCCCATTTCTCACCATAGGAATTTAAATGTGTCATGCTAGAAAAATGACCACATTGCCTCAACCCGTACTTATTCTTTAGTGAAGTTAGTTGTTGTGCGACATTTAATGTTAGGAAAAAAGGTTGATGCGCGACATTATTTTCTGTCGCATTTCTTTTGTGATAAAATCTAAGCCTTCAACTAATTTGCTACAACTTCTTCGTCTTTACAAATTCCCTTCTAGATCGCTCTTCCCAGCAGTGACGTATTGTCTCTATTATATTTTCGCGTTTTGTTCCTTATATACTACATATATTTCCATTGTTCGTTTGTATGTCGCGTGACCCTTCATTGATGACCTTTGCACCCTTATTTGACCTCTTGCTGCGATCGTCATAGTACATTGTTTTCCAATGTCTTTATGTAAATAACTTTTTCTTTGTTATTATTACTGTACCCGGTTGTGGTGTCATAAACGAATTGCGTATTGCAAAACAATTCCGCTAGGGATGCGCGGTACGTCCGTCATTATGACACCACACACACACTACCTAAACGAGTTACCTATTGAACCTTAAAATTTATATTGTATGTGTTGAATAAAAAATACAATGAAAAAGTTGGATGAATTTATTGAAGTGGAAGATGAGAGAAAGGTATACAGCAGAATCCCTACCAGGCAACTTCTATATTGAACAGAGCAACTTATCCTTGCCCAGCTAGGTACAGTAACAGTAAAGAGCTCTTTTAAGTATATGTCAAGATATAGGTAAGCAGACGTTCGACACCAGAGTGGCTCTAGGTAGAATTTTATTCTTCTCCGGTCCCGAAGAGAGCAATAATTCGTTTTTTTTGTTCATACATTACACTCAAATGCCACCAATAAGAACCCCAAAAAAATTGGGTCCTTATTGGCGACATTCTAGTGTATTCCGAGCCTAATTTACTTCAACTACAACAGTGGAGAGTCGATTATTCCAGTCTAGCGTGTTATATAAGTTTCAATCGACACCCTAATAGAATTTGGCACTGTCAAGTTTTTGTGACCCTGTGATGAATTAGAGAAACTTGGCCAGATCAAATTTATACAATGAATTATGTTTGTCAAACCAATATAAATGCGATCTATTGATTCTTTCTAATTCGACCCTCATCCATCATATGACCTTGGATGGTTTCCCGCGTTTTTTTTTGCTTGTCATGTCTATTTCTAGAAATTGCTATACTCGTTACGTTAAAGAATTCTCCGAATGTGAATAATTCGAGTCCACCACTCTATTTCATAGCGTGGTTGAGGATTTGAAATATTATTTTTTGTTAATCAGTTCGTAACCAGGGGCAAATTAACCTTTTTTTCTTGAATGACGTGGACCATGACACTCCAGCGTCAGCCGTTCCTCGTACTTACGACCGTTGAACAGTATTTCCATTAGAGACCTAATTTCATTATTTCCGTTATTTTACTTTGATTAATGATTTCGAACGTGTCCTCTGAATTTTCGTTTCTCTTAATCAAAGAGTAAATTCCCCGGCCGTTAATGTGCAGCGGGCTGCTCTTGTCTGTTATGATATTGTGTCAGTCATGCAATTACCCTTCTGTTGATTGAGAGGTCGCACGAAGGTCGAATAAATAATAATGAAAGGCAATCGGTTGCCAAGTCAAGGGGAATTTTATGGACAAGCGATCGGATAGAAAATAATAAGGGCAGAAGTCATTTGAATCAATCCGCAATCTGTGACAATGAGGTTGTGTCTATGACACAGGTTTATAAATAGCAACCTCTCTTCCACCTATAAAAACCTTCAATACAGCTCCCAATACGTCTAAAATATCAAAAATGTTTTTCAAATGAAATTAAAAAACAACTTGATGTAAATGTAGCTATTATTTCATTCAGATAATTCGTTTAATATTAAAATAATATTTGGTAACTTTTTATACACTCATGGTCTCAATCACCCGTCGGGTGATATTGAACCAATATCTGAAGATATTTTCCAGATCGTTAAGCCATATCCTGGTCGCTAAGCAAGGAGTTAGTTTACCGAACAGGCAGTGGGAGCGGAGTTTGGTCGTCAAGTGAGACGCTAACTCACCGATATTTTCACTTTACCACCAGGTTGTTAAGGAGCGCCTGTGAATGTAAATCGACCAGAGCACTGTAATAAAATTACGGTACTTCCATTCAAATGCAAATAGTTCAGCTCAGACAATGTTTTCGTTGATACCTCAACATTTTAAACACAAATTCATTTAAATTTCGTTGATCTTGTAAGTAAATGAAGTGTTCTGAATGTGGGGAATTTACATTAGACAAATTGTCAAATGTGGACGAAATTTATAACGAAATTAGATTACATACGGTAACTGTTAAACAAATCATGGCGAAAACAGCTGTTGATATGATTTCTTGCAGCTTTATGCGCAGTCTGACTCCACATATGTATAACTGATGAGACTTTATCTTGAATTCGGTAGTTTATTATTGAATGCCAATTAATTGCCAAAACCAAGCAGCAGTTAAACATTTTCTACTACTGAAATAACCAGTGCTTATTGCTACATAGTCAGTGTGAGAAGGGATCTAAACAGCACTACGCGACATATTCTATTAGTCATTACATGTGTATAGGAAATGACATGATATGTACTTTGATTCATTGGTATGTTCTACAATTGAATGCTAAAGCTCTGGTTTCCAAATGCTTGCAGATTTTGGCCATTTTCTGTGGAATTTTGAGTATATTCAATATCTAATCGGTTGATTGTGTTGAGGGGATTTTGTGACCGTCTGGGTGAAAGGTAAAACCATATCTACATTGTCAGTGCTGCCGTATTTCCTTCTGTTACTCAAGAATTCCACAGAATATAGAACTCTTCTATTTCTCATACATAAAATTTTTCAGCGAATGATTTCCATACAATGTATTATACAGTATTCAAATAGCGGTTGTGGAAATCTGCTTCCGTGATTTATATTTGAATGCAAATTGAATGACCGGGCGAATGTTGGAATGTAATACGTGTGTGTGTGTGTGTGTGTGTCATAAACGTCTAGTAAAAAAATTTTTGTCGTGATATGACATATATCCTGTGGTAGATGTGTAAAGGCCTTGTGTAACTGTATAGTATTGCGCAATCTCAAGTATTGCGCAATGTTTATACGCAAGTCCCTCTTTATATGCGATTTCGGATTTATGTGAGGAACCTATTTCTACTAGTCCCTCCGTTTATCTGGTTGAAATAGTTCTGGAAGTTCAACTGACTTTCCTGAGAGATTTTGGCGTGAAATGGTAGCTAAATTATGATCGTATTCATCACACTTTGCGAAGTTTTTTGTAAAAGATTCCCCGGGGCCAGGATACGTCCTGGGACTGCTCTAACGCACCCTACTGGTCAGAAAGGCGCGCTATTTGTTATTCATTATAACTATTTCATTGTTTTCTTTTAAAAAATTCCACCCCTGAGCATTTTGCGTCCAGGACACGCTACACGCATTGTAGAGTATGCTTTCTATCCGATAATCCGCGATTTTTTCCGCAACTTTATCCTAGTTGCTGCAGTAGGGCACATAATGTCTTGAAATAACAATGCACGATTCTCACTACAACTACAATGTAAATTATTTCCACAGCTTTTATCACGTCATAGCCGACTGTCAATCAAGTCTCTCACGCAATGTGACGTCATATTACAATCCTGGGAATCAATTCCGCTGTCGTTTGCATATTGCAATTGATTTTCAGAATTTCATTCCGTCGAATTTGTTATCAAATGTTCTAGCACAGAGGTCGGTGAGGTGAAAGGTCAAATAGTAAATATTTTAGGTCATGCCAGTCAAGAGGCAAAATCGAGAATAAACAAAGGTACCTCCATCTAGCTGGGTAACAAAATAATTCACACTACTCGCACTGACTATATAACAACATACTTGGATGAGCATACTGCACTTTTTTGCTCTAGGACATCATCTAGCGGCTGATGAACACAGCGGGTGAAATATTTACGTCATTATCTTGCAAAAATCAACCCTATCACTATCCGTTAGTATAACGATAGGTGTACGGACTGGAGTGCCGATATTAACTATTTATTGAAAAATAGGGTTAAATCATGCAACAACGAGTTGCATTCGGTGTAGTTCTGCTCAGCCTGTGTTTACATTGCGTGAGGATGGTGTAATAAGCAGTGTTTGCTTTGAATACTTCAATTTCCCTCTGACAAACAGTGGCAATGTAAATTCGAGTGAACTCAGTGAAATATATATTCCCAGCTGATATTAAATGAAAAGATAGAGCTTGCAGTCCTCCATTCTATTTTTCCACTGGTAGGCACCATTTGCTGGAATTACGAATATATTAAATAGTCAATTGCAGTCGGTCGTGTTAAAGGATTTTGTGACCGTCTGGGTTAAAGGTAACTCGATATCAGAATTGTGTATCTGCGTCTAGCCGTCTAGCAACCTATCCTAATTCTTCACTTTAAAGTACATAGCTTGCACATTGTGCATAGATCGTGAAACGGATTTGCTTATCCGGGTCAAACTGAGTTAAACTCTCTTATCTCTGCAAGAACGAATTTTTTTGGTGAGAAATTTATTTTGATTTGCAAGACCCAGTCACGACTTTTGAGCACGTATCGTAGAAAACGTGCTCTATTTGATCACAATGATCTCTCTGTTGCCGTCTATTTATCTAACCATAGACGATCTTCTCCTATCTAAATATTTCTTATTGCAAACAAAACACTTAAGCATAGAAAAAGAGGAAGAATCGATTTACTGATGATTCAACGGGCTATTTGAGAAGAATACCTGTCCACAGACTGAAAGTGAAAAATTAAGTAGTGAAAGTAATTTAATTAAGTCTAGCTTCTGACTGACACTAAGATCCACTTTCTTCCCTTTCTCACCTGTTTTTCTAGATGACATTGCTAATTACAAAAAGTATCTGGATAACTATCAGAAGAAAGAAAAAAATTAGGAGTAAACATTTTGCAAATTTGAATATTCCCGCGTAAAATTCACTGCAATAAAACAGGCTGCCGATCACAAACGTACTTGGCACAGGCGAATGAAATTTCTAATGAATTTACTATTCGAAGTCTGAAACCTACGAAGTCTGAAAACACCGGTGTGTATGCCGGTAACTATAACGGTTAAATTATCCTTAATTAATCTCTTACAAATTTAATGAATCAATATGATAATAAAAACCTCCACTGGAAAAGTCACAACACATTTTTCTGCTAATGCTTTAATATTTCATTGTATATCGACATCTTTATTTATCATGAAATAATATACAATAAAATATTATATAAAATCCGCGATGTGCTGAATCCGCGATAAATGAACCGCGATATAGCGAGGGACGAATACATATATATAAAAGTGACCCCGTAAAAGACTATACAATGACATATACACGAACTGTAAACGTAAAGTAGCATTTTCATTTTTCATTTCACATGTCATCGCTTTATCATGAGATTACAAACGAGTTAAAAATGAACCGGTCGATAGGAAAAATAAACACCACCATCCACGCACCATTTGAATTAAATAACGCGAAAGGACTTGATTATTATTTCATTGAAATTACCCCGCAATATATCAATTGAATCCTCGCTTTCTATTATTATTATTACGACGTGATCTGTAATTTGCGGGTAAACGTTCATACAGAGTTAACTGACTATGTATAGGAGACAACTGCTGCTTGTTGCTAGCAGGTTATTGTGAGTCTTCAAGGGTTGGCTATGTAGTAGTATGAATTCTAAATCTTAATGTTTCTGTTGTAATTTATGGAGAACACAGATATGACAGATACATTAAGACTTACAATTCAAACTACTTCATAGTCAAACCTTGAAGACTCACAATAACATGCCAGGTGAGGAATCTATTGTTTTTATGCTATATGCTATAGTTCTAGTGTATGGGGCTATGGGTATAGCACCAAGTCAGATTAATATCGTAAGCTGTCTCAGCAGCAACTTCTCACAACCTTAGAACTATATATACATGTCAGCTGTACCCTGTGTACCAAAAGTACTATATACTACTGTTCCCAAGTCCTTGTAAGTTGTCTGGTTAAATCAGTATTTGCTGCTGTTGAGTACAGTGGTTGCTAGCAGGTCATTGTATGTCTTCATGTTTCAGTTTTTATGTGGTTATTTGTATAAGGAAGAGACACATGATGTCAGACAAGAAACATATTGTTTTTCATAAAGTACTTTGATAGAGTATTTTGATTATACAGGACAGGGCTTGATCAACATAGTAGCAAGTATAGCGGCCTAAACGGTACAGGCTTAGGGCATATTTTTTGAAAATATAACGCGACCACGGCCTGCCCCGGGATTCCCCAAGTAACCATACTAAATTTGATTCGAATTGGTCAAACCGTTTGGATTTTAATAGCGTAAAACTAGCGAACAAACAAACATATATTTACTTTTATTTATACAGCTAGATATTTACTATGCTATTATGGCGTCACTAGAAGAAAACGAAGAGGCTTGCGTGGATGACGTCAATCTTCCCGAAGTTCATGACAATAGTATGTACCTCGCTTCCATTTTGAATGCGACTGCGACTGCAACTGATTGCGTCATTTATACGTCAGAGAATATTACGGTGGGAAAATTGTCGCGACAATCAAGCAGTGTAGGAAAATCGCAAACGGGAAAGAGTCGGCAACCAGGTCGAAGTTCAACGTTGCCTAGCGACAAACCAGGAAGTAGAAATGGACGAACCAAAAGACCCCTCAAACGAAGGTGAGGAAATTTTTACCATGGATTGTTTCGATCGACGTGTTATTCTGGCCTCTGGGGATCAGTCGACATTTACTTTTATATATATATATATTAGTTTGGTGTTCATCCTTTGACTTAATTTCCTCACCAATTCCCAACTAGGAGCCATTTTCCTCCCGTTTAGAAATCACTGGACTACACTAAAGAGTAAAGGAAACATTGATCATTTCTCATTTTATCCAGTGATTCAACATTGAGTATTGTTTCTACAACATCTCATCGTTCTAAAACATCGACATCGGGACGTCATTCTGTTTCGTCATCTCGTCAAGACGCCACTAAAACAAATAAGACTGTTGCGGAAGCAAAAAGAAAACGTACATCGAGACGTATTCAAAGGAAATGGAAGCGACTTACCAACAAGTATGTACTTTTACTATTCCTGAGCATGTGTTGTGGGGAAGCGTTACTGGAAATATTATATATTCAACCCTTATTTGATAATCCTTCGAAGGACAAAGTTTAGGGAGTCAAAAATAGAATTGTATGAAAAATTTTCTCCGGCCGCTAGGGTGCAGGACCGGGCCTAAAACCACGGCATGCACTAGGCTACCCTAAGACAAATTTGGCTCAAATCGTTTGGTTTTGGTTTCACTTTTATTCAACAAATATATTCACGGCTGATATGATATGAAGATGGGTGGCGATATAACAACCCAAAATATACCCCACAGATTATACCCATGGTTAGAGTGGGTGAAACCCAACATACGAGCCTGTAAGCACAATTATCCCTCCCATTGCTTGCTTTGAGCTATTTAGATTCCTGTTATAAAAGCAAAATTTGCTAATTTTTCGCAAATGGGTTTTTGATAAATACTTTTTGCATGTGTTAGCTTACTTTAATATTATTTTCATTGGGTGCAATGCGCTACTTCTAATGTTGGGCATCATTGATGTATATTAACATATTCCTAATTCATATTTTACCTAGTTTGCATAACAAAGGACAGTTAGAAGGCATATCGATGTGAAGATATATAAAAAAAACGTTGAGCCGTTTACATTCAAAATCGACGAATTGTTCGAAAATAATGAAAATATTAATTATGATAAGCCGATCTCCTTTGTCGTCATAATAGTGAGATTTCAATTGCCCTCGACGCGCAGTTCAGGGACTCTTTAGTTAACTCGTTTTGCCCGAATGGAGCGTTCTTAATGGGAACTAAATAAGCAAGATGAAGGCATGGGGTTAATAGTAATATCTCGATGAGATATGCGCGTTGAAGAAATGCTTAAAAGGGTCGTTAATGAGAGTCTTCTAGTGATATGGTTATTCTAGTGCTGGGTCTACGCTGTCATTCTTCAGTTGGCTCTATAAGTAAACGACTTCCGATTTTAAACTAAAAAAGCGCTTGAACAGTTGTTGTAGGTGGCACAGGTGTAAGTTATCATGGAAACTCATTACGAATTAGAAGGGAGCACAGCACTTGGGAGATGCAGTACAGTGGTTTTANGGGGCAGGGGCAGGGGGTGAGTGACTAATTGTTGTAGGTAACACAGAGAAGGGGACACAGTACTTGGAAGATGCAGTACAGTGCTTTTACAGGCACTTGTACATTAAGTTACACAAATAATGTACTGGGCAGTACTAGCAAGTTGACATGGGTACTCATTTCGAATTAAGAAAAGGACACAGCACTTGGAAGATGCAGTACAGTGGTATTACAGGCACTTGTACACTAAGTTACACTAATATTGTACTGTACATTATTGGAAAGTTGGCAGGTCTATTTAAATAACGAGAAAAAAAATCCACAAATTTATTTAACGAAATGTAAAGTAATATTATTGATAATTCTACAATAGTTTGAAGTGCAGTGCATCTAATGGAAAGAATGGAATTGATTTTTATTGAGATAACATTTCACTGAATTGAGGTTCAAAACAGTAGACTGAATTATTAAATTTTTATCTGTTGCTATTTGTACAAAACATTTACAACTATTTGCGATGGGAATTTAATCAAATAACCACTTTGTTGAGACGACAACCTTCTATGTTTAGTGATGTCACTAAGACAAATATTACAGAAACACTAGATCAATTTCCATCGTTGAGAATTAACCTTTGAACTGCAAGCGACGTTCACTGCTATGTGTTAATATATATCGGGGTTTACTTGTTCGGAAATGGTTAATCTTGTAAAATAATGGTCTCTTGTACTCAAACATGTCAGTACTCACAACTCAGGGGTTATTCTGATTTAAGAAAATCAAGATTTATGACTGGGTTGTGATTGTGAGTAGGTTTTTACTGTTGACGAAGAATATGAATTTGAAAACACACAGCAGGAGACTATTAAATTGGCCGTCTCAATAGCGTAACAAGCTTTCGCGGGACTTGAAAATGTTGTTTGGTAGTCGTAGGAGAAATATTATAATGTTTACTGTTATGCTAGGGTTTGTAATGGGTGAAGGGAATCGCATATATTTTATTTGATAAATGCGTAATCTCCGATAGATGAAAAGTGATTATTATTCTCTTTATACACCTGCGCAGTCTGACTCCACATTTATATAACTGAATAGACTTCATCTTGAAGTTAGTAGTTTATTATGGGAAGACAATTATGGCCAAAACCCAACTGGAGTTAAATATTTTCTACTTCTGAGATAACCAGTGCTTATTGCTACGTAGTCAGTGTCAGAAGAGATCTAAACAGCGCTACATGACATATTATATTCATTGTTATACGTGCATAGGAAATGAAATGATATGGAGGTAAATAGTTTGTACAATGAGCTCTGATTTCAGTGATTATAAATAGTGTTACCGTCCTATTTTTAATAGGACAATCCCATATTTCAAAGTATTATCAACCATCCTATATTGACTCGTAAACGTCCCATGTTTCGATAACTTTTTTTATATGGACTTGATATAAAAACCAAGTATTTCGGAGCAGATGAAGTCATAGGCATGCGGGACGCTATTTTTATATAAAATTTACAACTGTAAATTTGTTAAACGTTTTTCTTCTGCGTCTGGACTTGAACATTGAGCATCAAATTAAGATCCTGAATTAGTTTTGTCGCGGGAGTATATTTAGTTAGACTATCGAAATCTACAGCGTGAACCATAGTGTTATGCCAATTTATGTAAAATAAAAGTTCCTACGGATCATATGAGGGACCGTAAATAAAGAACAGGATAAATTGGAAGAATCTAATCTAAATCTAAATCAGAATTTATTTAAACAAGGTATTGGAGATGTCGATAGAAATAGTATCAGGTTGTTGGAAGTGCTCAAAGGTTTACAAAGGTAACTTTTACAGAAGATTTTTAAGTGGTTTACTGACAAATGTTGTATTTAACTGCACTGTTGGTTACAAGGCAAACTGTGGTAGATGTTAGAAATTGAATAATATTTGCTCAGTCCGGTATTGCTGTCTTAGTTAAATCAGGCGAGAACCGTACAACATCTATTAATAATTTATTCGTCTCAATATTTCTGAGCTGTTGCATTAAATGATATCTCTGTCGGAGAAGAGTTTATAGGGAATAGAATAATTCTTATTGCCGTCTGATATATTATACAATTCTATTCCCTGTAGGTTCAAACTAATTGGTCTGTTTTATTTTTATTCCACGTCATAATTTTAGTTACCAAACAAATAGAAATTGAATTGGAAAAATTCAGAAGTGTTGTAGCATAGAAAATGACTTGCCTGTGATAGCTAAGTAATCAAAATCATGTCTCGTCGATCCTCCGTACCTAAAGTAAGCTCCCGTCCTACATCAGTGGCCTCCACGAAAGGTTCCAGCAAAAAGAGCAGCAGTAAAACGGGTACGTCGCGTCGTAGCCATGTTGGTTTCGTTGACCCTCGTGGTAGTTGTCGTGATAATGCTTCGACGACCTCGTCTTCGACCATAGGGAACGCATCGACACGATCACGATCGAAGTCACTGCTAAAGTAAGACGATTTTTCAATACAGTATTTCTTTGATGGTAAAAGCTACATGGTGGCAAAGTGCAAAGTCATGCATGGTGTCTCAAAAGTCATTACACAGTCTTTTTTCCTTTCCAGATTTTCGTGCAATCTCAGTTAACATAAATCAAAAGCAGTTTTTGAGACTTCTTCTGGTATTATGCTTTATATATTCCAATTATTATGGAGACGACGCTAACGTTGGAACAGAAGTAATAATGGAGATCCAGTTAAGCTTGAATACCGCAAGAATTCTAGAAGACTGCTTTCGATTTGAGCCAAATTTTGCTGAGATTGGACGAAAAACTGGAAAGTAAAATAGGCTTCGACGCTCATAGTGACTTCGAGACACTCTGTATTTCAACGACCGGTAGATGTCGCGCCACTCGCGTTGTTATAGCAACAACAAGGCCGGTCTCGGGTTTCTGCTGAAAATGAAGACTTTATTTGTAATTTGATTAAATTATCCTAAAATTATGTCGAAAGCGGGAAAAAAGAAAGATTCTTCGAACAGAATTAATTCAGGGGCTTTAAAGAACGAAATAACGAACCAGGCAACGCAGCAAGTACTGTGAGTAAATACAAAGTAACTGATGTTGATGAACGGTCACGTTATTTATGGTTCAAACACGTTCCTATTGTTTTTACAATTTATTTACAAAATTTTGGTGATGAGACGGTTTGATGGCAAGCAGGTCATCTATTTCTTATGCTTCCAGTTTATTTCAGGGCTGTATTGTAACTCAAAATCAAATGCAACATTAAATTCGCACAGGTTGAAAATGAAACGACCAATGGTGTGACCATTCAGTCTTATGTGACGATTATTCCTTAACCCAGTTCACTGGTCTAGGTTCAATCAATTTTCATTCTTTCATTCTTTAAACTGAATGCAGTTGAGGTCTGTAGCCTTTACTGTAGAGGCTGATTCAGTTCAAATTATAATTATATCCACAGTGAAGAAAATAGGTTTTAGAAACTTGGTTGGAAGGAAGGGGGAGGTGGAAACTCAGCCCTATTCTCACTATAGTAATAGGTATTTGACAACAACTGGATACCTGTACTTATGTGACTGTATTAAAATGGTGAGGGCATAGAGAACATTTATGGCACTGTAAGTGAAGTGAAGTTAAGCGAAACGACGTTAAACGAAACCAGTTTTACCATAATCTCAATGATATAAACAGTTTAGCACTCACTGAAACAGGAATAAACCATGGAATAAATTTTGCAAGGCAAAAATTCTAAGGAGCAAGTATTACTGCCATTCTACTTAAAACCATACAATGATAAGCATTGCGCGCTGGCAATAGCACTCACTCGCTTTCATAGGGCATTGGTAGTTTGTTTGTATGATCATCATATACTTTACGTATTATTTTTATTTTCGATTACCTTTTTTTCTCATCAACGCTGTAATGAAATGACCTTATTCGAGGAGATATTGTACTTTTGAATGTAGTCCAATGTAATTTACAATTTTGTTTTGCTCGACTCAAAGAAATGGCTGAAAGTCAAGGAAAATTTAAAAGGTGATCTAAGCTTGCTTGTGTGGATATTTCCCTAGAGATGTTGTGGCCTATGGACTAACAGAGTTTGTAATTGGATTGGTTTTGGTCTTATATACAGGTTGAGGTTCCTTTATCGGGAATGACTGGGATCAAAAATGTTCCGGATTTTGGAATGTTTTTATATTTTGTATCTAAGAATTGGGACATCTTGGGGATGGGACCTTATTTTTAAACATTTTACATTACATTTTACATATTTACATTCTATAATATATCTTATACATTGGTTTTTGTCTTATATACAGGTTGAGGATCCTTTATCCGAAAGCTTTGGATTCAGTATCCAAAAAACATCTTGGGGATGGGACCAAAGTATAAACACAATATCCATTCACATATCATAATACAAATCTTATACATATACTCTGAATATAAATTTTATAATACCATCAAAGGTAAATATCATTTGAAATGTTACAGAACACATTTTTATTTTATTTTCATTAAACAAATATAAGGTTTAATGCAAGTATAAAACCAAAGCATTGAATATAATTATATTTTCATGCCGGAAAACTTTCAAATTTTGGATAAAGGGTTCTCTACCTCTGATGTAATTTAATACCTCTGTACAAGATTGAACAATGGGTGATATTTTTACCCAAACAACCCCTTTTGATAACCGGGTATCTTTCTCTTTGTCTACTTCTAACCCTCCTATTGTTTTGGTATGTGCTTTTAGCTAGTTAGTCTTGTTTTGCTTTTTGTAGTACTAACCAGTGGGAGACCATGTATGGATAGTAACTATATACCTGGGTATGGATTTTCTGCTTCGAAGGTGGTTGGTGTTTGCAGAAGGTTAATCAAATCAACTGGTCATCAAGCCTTGTGCTGTGTGGTATCGTTTGAGTTCTAGTCAGTTGAGATATCTACGTCTGGTATTCCTTTGCATTGTGAAATTGCTGGTGAAGAAAATTTCTCTTGAAATGAATCAAATATTTTGTTCAAACCTGGTGCTATAAGTTAGCCTATTTTGCATTTGTAGTAGTAACAAAATGGAAGACCATGTATGGATAGATCCTATACACCTGGTGGCCCAGCTTTATCAGCAACAGTTTTGTATATGTGTGCTAAATGAAGACTTATCCTTAAATAATATTAAAGGCCTGGAATGATGGGACTTACCATATTTCCTGTCTCAAAAAAAGCAACCCTTTTTTAGAAAAGGGGTAAGACGCACAGTAATTTTTCTGGAAAAAAAGTGCGTCTTATGAGATGGGAATTACGGTAACTTTTTGGAACTGAACGATCGCCTGCTGGTTGCTGGCCCTCAATTTAGTTTCAGTTTACAATACAATGAACAGTAATCATGGTTGATAGTCAGTGGATATTATTATATGGTAAAAATAGTTACAATAAACAATGAGTGATAGACGTACCTCTGCTTCTTCACTTTCTCCGCCGCCCACTGGTCGCAGAAGTTCAAAACCTAATGTCAAACTTCGTTTTCAACGGTGAGTATATAAAAAATTATCAGCAGTTTTGCACTTGTTGTATTCATTAACTTCGAATGATATTTACTTTGGCACACAATCCATTCATGAGAACTCGACGAATTAATATTTTCTTTCAATTAGGTTTCTTTTCATCGAGTCTATTTGTAATCTTCTGCTCTTTGGTTTCATGTGGCTTCTTTTATCGGTTTTATTAGCGCCTCGGTCCGTTGTGGTTTTCCATTCTCTATTTCCAATAACCTTATGAAGGGAGTTTATTGTTGCAAATCTCATCGGTTCTAAAAAATACCTTGGTGTAAATGTGGTGACTCTTTGTTTGAGCTCTTCAAGATTCTGTCTTGGTTGACTTGAGTGATATAGAAGGAATGTCTGGTTTGTTAATATGTAATATCCAGTACCAAGTCTCCAGCTAGTACTTATTGTTCTCTTTTTTGGTCATGAAAAGATAGTCCCTGAAATTCAATAGAAGCTGTTCATATATATATGTTACAGTTGGATGTAAACTAGAGATCTCGTGTAAGCATTCTTTTGGTCAGGTATTTCCTGTAATACGGTCAGGGGTCAGGTTTACGGTTATCACTGGCGAAACTTGGGTGTTCATGGAATTTTTGACCTTTTTAGGGAATTTCATGCAATCCCATCTTACTATAACATATATATCAAATTATATAGTAATTCTATTTGGCCATGTAAAGGTAGTATATGAAATTGAATAAGAGCCCTTCATATATATCTATGGTGGAATCCGTTTCATTAGAATCATGTACTAGTGTGGTCATTAGAATCATTAGTAGTGTGGTCTCTCCATAAACCCAGATACATTCAAAGTAAGGTATCTTAAGATTGGTTAGGCTTGGGTGAGGGGTAGGATTATTGTTAACTAACCCTCAGAAAACCTAGATTAACAACAGCTCACCAACTTACCGCAATGTCACCGGGTTTTCAGAGACCCAACTGCTAAACCAGACAACCTCCTTGTAAATCTGTTTTTACGGGGATAGACTGTATATGAAGAGCTCAGCTGATACTGTAGATATTTAGCATGGATTCTGGTTCAGTAAGAAGAGATTCATTGGTTGCTATTGACGATTCTCGAATAACTTTGTCAAGGTAAAGAAATCTACATTCTCTATAATTTTACATTTTGCTGAATTTCATTCTAACCAATTCATTGCTGAAACCCAACTGCAGTTAAATATTTTCACCAGTGCTTATTACTACATAGCACCGCATTTATAGATTATGACATGATATGTATATGTATGCATTGGAAGTGTATTACATTTTATCACTCAAGATTCAATATAACTAACAAAGCATGCCACAAAATAAAACTAACACACAGCCTTACCCCTAGCTGTTACCCCAACAAAACCCATAAATATGCAGTAGACTGCATGTTATAGTTAACACCATATTATTGCCAATTGGCAATTCTTCCTGGCTTCGTTCTTTCATGCCTGTGGACCAGTCTGGGCATTTCATTGTATTTAGCACATCTTAAATTTAGACCTTCATTTTGAAAACCAATTAGGAAACGAATCTTGGTATGAAGGTGTTTATATCTACAGGTACTCACTAAAGACAGCTAACTATTGCCAGAAAGGTTATCTCCAAGAATATTAACATGAAATAATATAGTACTTGTGTGCTACGTCCCTTACAAGTAGTTGTTTGACATGTTCTACAACTTCTATTGAAGTGAAAAAGTTCTGTCATGATCCGGATTTAATTCAATTTGTTTTTTTCAAAGATCACTTGCTTTGTCTGGCTCCGCAAATATTGACAGTACGATTGTCTTAAAATAACAATCAATGCTGGTCAAGATGGGGGCACACGATAGTTGTCATGGCGATGTAAAGTTATAGAAAGATTCTTTCATGTTTTTGTGTAATAGTAGTTCGTTTCAACCTTGTGGCTTGTTTGGCAAAGGCTAGGCTTAGAGGATTTATTTTAAGGGAGAACCCTAATAATGATTTACATGTGAGAATACAGGTAGATGGCAGAGATACCAGCTGCATATTGAATTTTAAATACAAGTTTTATTGCCAGATTCAAAATTAGTTATATCGGGCATTCCAGAATATTTGATCCTTTTTTATCCTATTTTTGACTCATGATTTACTTTGGTTGCCTTATTATAACCGCTAAAGGTAGAAAGCTTTTTTCATATTTACATTATACAATATAAGTTGCAGTTATACATAAAAAAAAATACTTGCTGGTAAGTTCGGTAATTTCATTATCTTGCCCGAGGACGTGGAGATGGCTCTGGAGAGATTAGAGCAGGCAACCTATCCGCCTTGCTAACTATTGAGTCACTTCCCTCCCCCAGTGTCTCTCCTTATGTCTCATCCAACCAATGTGTGTTTCCACATCTGTATAACTGATTAGACTTGATCTTGAATTTAGTAGTTTATTATGGAAAGCCAATTTATGGCCGAAACCCAGCTGCAGTTAAATATTTTCTACTACTAAGATAACCAGTGCTTATTGTTACATAGTCAGTGTAAAAAAAGGATCTAAACAGCGCTACTCGACATATTATATTCGTTATTACATGTGTTATTACATGTATGGGAAATGACATGATATGTACTTTAAATACAGGTTCCCATGATATAGAATTGAACGCTACAATTCTACCTTTTGTCTCTCTATCTTGTCCTCTATACTGTAATAGCCAATTCCATGAAAATCAAATGGAATTTAGTCAAGGGCCATATCATCATTCCTGGTTGAGAACCTCTGACCCTCCTCTGATTATAATCTTGTCATTGGTTATTGTGACGGAGAAAAATCAATGAGATTATCGTCGTCGTAACAACAATTGGAAGTGTTTTCTAATCTCGAAGTAATCTCTTNATCGCTTAACAAAACCTAATTTACATGAAATAAGTCATTGTACATTTTATCATTGTTATAACTTTGTATTGAAGGGATGCTGGAGGAAGATCATTGTTGATGATTATCTCCCGTTTGATGCTGAAGGACGGATGTTGCTTCCTGCTCTGGATGAAGATTGCAAGCTGTGGCCGATGATTCTCTCAAAAGCTCTCATTAAAGTTGCATCCATTGAGTAAGATATCAGTTAAACATAGAAATATGATAGATGTCTAGTGGATATAGTTGAACTTGGAAATTACTGATTACCAGTTTTGGGGTCATCACTTGAATACCAGTACTTGGACATAAAATCCATTAGTTGCACCGAATAAGTAAACTATTACCGGTAGTTTTTACTTTTTATACATTGCATAGAAAAAGGCTTCAAACCCATAACTGCTTACAATAATGGGATCGTTTCTGTGGAAAATGCGACATATTATATCCGCTGTTACATGTCTATAGGTCTACTTTAAACCATTCACATGATCTAGAATTAAATAGCTTTGAATCAACTCCTTTTTTCCATAAGTTTACGGTTGCGGCATGCTCGTTTTGTGACACAGTTTGTCGAAGTAATTAATTATCAAATTCGAATTCGTTTAGTTACAGAAACACAGAAGCTGGTTCAGAATTTGGAGATTACTTTGTCATTCATTGCTTGACCGGATGGCTTCCTGAAACAATTCCGTTGAAGTGAGTTCTTTGAAATAACTTTTGTCTTTGTTCGGTGCTGAAATAGATATATAGTCTATTGGCACAGGGTTCTTAACCGAGGGGAAAATCCTCCCAGGGGGGAATTTTAGCATTTCGGGAGATTCAAACTATTGAAATACTGATGCGACTGCTCTTAGATGAATGTTAGATGAGTAGGTATTTCATGATAAATAGACGAATTATCGCCTATTTACCCTTGCTTATGGGATAGATGTTGCGCGTCACCACATTTTTTTGGCTATTCTTTTATTATTTTATGCAAAATAATTTACACTGTCCATTCTTGGTCATATACAGTATCGGTAATAGCTAGTTTAAGTGAGTGTCCATGTCATTGAAGAACGTTTTAAATATTCTATCTCTTCGTTAGTAATGTTATTGAATTTTATAAAGGTACGGCCATCTGCAAAAGATCTGGGATTTACTAAAAGAAATCCTACCAGGATGGCAGAGACCGGAAGAAAAACCAAAGATAATACAGAGGTAAAATATCTCCATAGATCCCATTATAAGTAAATCTTCTTTGCTCCAATTCTACATTGCAATTAAATATACTGGATTAGTTATTTTGCCTCATTATTTTCTTCCGGTAAAGTAGCTCCGAAGGAGACAGCACTCTTGCATCTGCTCCCTCCAAGAACGATCATCTTGAATCAGGAGCACTAAATCTGGATCAGGTTGTTGGGAGTGCACATAAAGGTTCCAAAGGTATATTTAAATACATTTACTTAAGATTTTTCAATGGTTGTTGTACAAGTTGTAGATTTATTGAAGTCGTAGGGCCACAAGGCCAAGCATTATAGCTTTGCTATTATTGTATAGTCACTATAGGGAATAGAATTTTATTGGTAACTAGTGATAATAATATTTTGAGGTATTACTAGTGGGAAATACAGCGATATCTGGTGATACTGTGACATATGATGATGGCAGACATGTAATACAATAATATTACTTCCTAAACATGAACAGTGTAAAGTTAATAACCAAAAACACTACACTGGTAACAGTGCTATGTCATTTTTTGGGTCCCTAAGCCCAGATGTATGCCAATTTTTGATGTAAGCAAATCCTTATGTCTTAAGTGTGACGACACACACATAACAATCAGCGACACACATGTGCCAATAAGCGTAAACAACACTATTATGAGTCACTTTCCAAAACCAGGGACAATATGATTTCTACAGTGGCATTGATAACTTTGACTGAATTTTTTTTTTGCAGAAGGCAAAGGGAAAGATGCTGGAAAAAAGAAAGATGATAAAAGTAAGTCAACTCCACATTCAGCCCGTCCAGTTTCAGCCAGATCGGCAACCGATAGTGAGTCTGTGTGTGAGCTTGTTGCTGTGATGTAGCACAGTGTTGCTGTGGAATTGTTGCTGTTTGCTGTGATGTAGCGTAGTGTTGTTGTGAAATTGTTTCTGTTTGCTGTGATGTAGCACAGTGATGCTGTGGAAATCTTAAACTTTTTGGGCTGCGCCTCCCTTACATCTTTAAAAAAATAAGGTTGTAACACCACCAGCAGGCTTACATCCATATAGTAGTCTAATAATTCTATCTAAGATCTAAGTTTTATATACTACTTGCATGCTGATCAACACACTCTTCAAACCGTTGAAACCACTAGCATAATTTGCCTGAAACTTTTGAAATAATTCAGTTCTCGAACATTTACTATGAACGTTATGTGAATTATTCGATTAGAATCTTCAGCTGATCACGAGTCTTCCAGCGCGATTGAGAAACATCCGGAAACAGTCGTTTTCGCGATGTTCAGTCATCCGAATGAATCTCCCGCAAGAGTTACAGTACTGAAGGAAATGGTGGGTGAAATTGCGAATGGCTTTAGGCTTTAGGATATCACATTTGAATTTAAAATTACAAATGACAATTAATTAATGCTTCTTTCAATGTTACTGAATTCTTTGTTTTTCATGTTAGGCCGATGCAAGTGAAAAATTGAGGAAGTTTGGACTCTCTCATCTTCATCCCCATCCTGTCCTCCTGACAAAGATCCGAGACAAGCCCCTCATCCCTCCTTCACCGCCTCCAGTCACTCCAAGATGGAAATTGATTCGTCCAAAAAAGAAAAGGTTGACTCCTTCAGATGAGCCAATCCGTATGTCTACTATGACTTCATATATATTTATATATGTGTCATTTAAAAAAATATTGAATTTTACCAGTACTGTAATGGTAAAATGTGATATGTATACTTTTTCCTCATTGGAAGCATTAAAATTAGCATCGTGATCCTTCAAAATGACTTTGTATTATTTCAGCTGAACCAGAGCCCCCAAAACCGGACCAGTGGCTGGAAATAACATCACCTTTTGTCAACCACAAGATTAACCCTCTACCACTCGACCCCAACTTCATCAAGGCTCGGACTTCTCCAGTGGGGGTTAAGGGATCGAGACCTTCCACTGGAGCTACACTGAAAGGCATTGATGAAGATGCAGAGAATCAGAATGAAATGTGAGTGACCTTTGACATTACTTTCAACTAAAGCTTATCATATTTTCATTTATACCTACAGCTATCAAATTATATGGTTTTGATACTTGGCTTTACTTTTCAGACCAAAGGAGGACGGCGTCTTCAGAGCACAACATGTCTCCTCTCATGGGAAAGTGTCAGGAATGAAGGACATGGGGTCAAGCTTGAAAGAGAGAAGAGGATCAGGGAGAGGCAGTCCGTCAACACAGAGTCATATTAGCAGTGTGAAAGGTGATATTGATATTCTTATGTAGGAAATCCATATATATATATATATACTTGGCTTGGGTTTAATATACTGGGTCAAAATAGCGACATCAAAATAGTAACTGTCAAAATAACAACTATCGAAATAGTGCACACATTAAAGCAGCCCGAACTGTAGCCTTCTTGTATCGTCGCATAGCCTGTAAAGAGTCACTATTTTGCCTGAATGCAAAGGCTATCTATACTGCATGTTTTTAATTGTTCCATTGATTATTCATTTCAAAATAAGTGGAAACAGAAATCAGCTTTAATATGCGCAGTCTTAAATAACCTCTGATGCGATTTAGGCGCCCCTTGGCCTTCGGCACTTATAGAACCTATGGAACTATCGCAACAAATGATCTCATGAACAATTATTCCACAATCTAAACATAGATACTTGAATGACGAAGCAACCAAACTTCCGATGCAATTTTGTCCCCTGCTGTGCTCCTGCCTTCTACCTCCTCTTGCTCTAAATATTCCCGTTAACGATTATTTCAAAATCTAGATATTGATACAGACGGTATTTGAGGTTATTCAATATTTGTAACTTCCATGATAACTGATTCATATAATTTTTTCGTAGGACTATTACGATAATTAATCAGAATTATTTCACAATTTAGACATAGATGCAGATCGAGACAGCATGAAAAGCCAGGTCATTGACGGCAGCAGAAGAAGTGAAAGAGACATGACAGCTGGTGGAAATATTGATATTGTTATTGACTCCACAGAGATCAAGGTCTGGTAGATAATAACTTTGATAGATCGCTGTGTGCTTTATATTGACTGTAGCGAATTCTTTTTTACAGATTACCGATGATGCAAGTTCTGAAATAAACAATAAAAATGTCTGGGTTGATTTTGAAGATTTCTGTAAAAGTTTTCAGTGAGTTTATTATTTATTTTGTTCTATAAAATAGACACTTAGCTCAGTGCTCCTTGAAATGTGACCAGCTGGATTGCTTTGATAGTTTATTATATTGCTTAACATCCACTGTTTTTCAGGACACTCGTTATCTTCCACAAACCTGGGACGTATGCATGCAACAAGACAGTGACCGAAATAAAGCATTCTCTGATCTCCAGCATTCCCGTTGTCGTCAGTGGCGGTGGAAGTAAGAAAGGATCAGCTAATCTGAATCAAGCGAATTCAAGTTCAAATCTAAAAGCATTGGGAAAAGGAGAGGTAGGTTGGTTGAAGGTTGCCTTTGTCCAAGTAGTCAATATAAAGATCAACCAAATCCGGATTGAGGGCAATGTTCCCTATAATTTTTGTAGTCATTGTGCACGGTAATCTTATTCCATGTGTAAGGTGAAAGAAAAATGAATGCAGCAAGTAGGATTATTACTTACAGTGATGGCTCTTTCATAAATTTCAGGAAACGGAAAGGGGCATACCGATTGTCATAACCAACATATGTGATTAGATACTTTCTACGTCAAATAAAACAAACTAAGCACGCATTCGTATGATATGGAATTGAACTCTACAACCCTGAAATGCTGACCAATCCATTTTTATATTATTTTGCAAACAGAATAAGCACAGTGAATTATTTAAGTAAAAAAGTAGTAGCACCTTCTAAACTGGAAATAGTGCTAGCACGAAACAAAGATTTTTTTTACAATCTTCATTTTTTTTAACACAGGAGGAAAGAGTTCCTAGCTTCCTCTTCGTTGACAACGTGGAGAAGACGGAGGTCATCGTTAGTTTCTCTGTGTTACCGAGATGGGGTGGGATGGAGAGTGAGAAAGAGAAGAAAATCTCAGATAAAGAATCAGTAACAGGTGGCTCGGAAGGTAAAAACAGTCATTTGTGTTCTGTCATCATGAGAATAACAATAATACTCTGCCTGAAGCTGCTCTGCTTTTTGGCACATCAGCATCTTGAAGTAGAACCAGTCTTGAGTCGATATCAAGCAAGAGAATCTCAAATCAATCTGACAGTTTTAATGACTTATTTGATATGTTCTGTTATTCTTTCTTAGTAATTGATGTGGATTACATGTGCTTGGTTAGCTATTCATTTATACCAGCAAATTCAAGATAAAGTCTGAATCAGTTGTACAGATGTGAAATCAGGCTGGATAAGCGCATGAAGAGGGCACGGAATATTATTCACTTATCATTGAACGGAAATTATGAACTACAAATAACATATTCAGTTGGAGTCACACTTACCTCATCTATACTAATGTTATCCCTTATCATTATCCCAATCATTTTATCATCTATTCATTTCAGTTGCAAGCGTCAAAGAAGTTGCAAGCACACTTTCAACAACAGGTCTTCTGGTAGCAGAACCATACACATGGAAAAGTTTAGTGACAGGGCAATCTATCCTTCGTCTGAAGACGACAGGTCTTATAACCTTCAATATATGAAGCTCCTACAGATATAAAGATAACCGCAAACTTGAAACATTGATTTATCCAGGTGTTCGTGCAGCGTGCTTGACTCTGCCCGAAGGTCGACACGTTCTTAGATTCTTCTTCGACACTCCACTCGGATACAGTCTGAGTATTTGTTCCACTGTCAACTTTGTATTTGGAGATGAAGAGACAGTGATGAAGCCTTTGCTGGAGGTGAGTCAATAATCATCCAAGATATAATAGCACAGCTGAGTATTTGATGACTGTAAGGTTATATAATCTTTAGTATGATACCAGAGGGTCAGGGAGAGGTTGTGGGTGATGTAGAGAGTGGTGATGAGGTAGGTTTGCTTAGACTGGAATATTGATTGAAAGTGATGTCCGTTGTACTTGATAATTATTGGCCTCCGCTGTGCCCTTTCTCTCTTTATTATAATTTGAAACACCTACAACAATAGTACAAAAAATGTTTGCAGTTGTTTGGTTTTGAGTTAAATAGTGGTAGGAGTTGCTCCGTACAATTTTTGCCTTCGCAAATTTATTCTACTTTATCTTGATGGCAGGAAAGTTGCAGGTTCATTCAGACTGCAAATAACATTGTTCAATCTGTTGGGAAATGCATTGAAACCATGGGAAATGTTGAAAAATGGCACGTCGCACGTCGTGAACTGAAACAAGCTCATATGCCGTATCAAGCCGGTGATGAAACGCAATTGCAGCATCACTTTAAGGTTTGTATTTTTCCTCTCGTATATTTCTTGGTAACTGCCTAGGAACAGAACAGAACCTTGGACCAATACATTTGTAAAATAATCTGAATGTATTATTTCATCCGAACTTTGTTTTTCATATTGTAGATTTGGCACAAAGCATTCTATAATTCTGTAACACAACTCATGGCTGACAACAAAGCACCAGGTCTTGTGTTCGCTCTTCAATCCTTCACTTTTGATTGTTCTCCGCAGCCGGTCACGACCCTTGAACCAAAAGGTTAGATTTACCTCAGCAGTAGTGTACAAGCACATTCATTCAATTACAACTGTGAATTAAGTTAGACATTCAATATTGATCATGATAAACCTATCATATAAGTGAAGCACCCAGACATGATGACATGACATGTTAGTGAAGCACTAACATGAGACGCTGCAACAGCTCGAAATAGTTTGCGAATCACTGTTCTAGGCATTAAGCTATATAGCCTTCTTTTTTTTATTCTTATTGAATTATTACAGAACCTTCTGAAGTTCACGAACACTGGATCAACAGGGAAGCGACCGATGAAGAGAGAAAAGCTATCATCTGCATTCAGAGGAGCTGGAGAAAAACATACAAGAGAAAGATCAGAAGAGTTTTGATGAGGAAAGATTCAAAAGAATATCTAACAGCGAAGGAAATTCTCACAGCAGCATGGCAATTAATTCAGACAAACCTGGAGAACTTCGGCTTGAAGATCCTCAGGTAATTGATGATAGTTCAAAACTTCCTATCGAAAAATATAAAATATAAAAAAACGAATTATCAGTTATTAGAAATATTCGTTACGGCGTAATGTAGGTCTTGTCACAGGTAGGAAGGATGGCTGTATTTATGTATTTAATTGGTTTCTGGGAGTAGGAGTGTCAAGAACCGAAGGAGTATTTCGAAGCACACTAACAACTATCTAACAACTTCTAATATTTTCGAACACAGAGCGATGTTGAAAGATGATCCAGAGATGATTACAAACTTCCCATTTCACAAGGACGAATGGAATAAAATCAGTTATGCTGATTATTCTGGGACTTACGATGAACAATTTCCGAATACTTGGTTCGTCGTCTTCAGGTAATTATTATTATTTTTTCTCTCATTACTTGAAGCAGTCAGGCACCAATACTGCATCTCATGAAGGTAGATCAGTGGCTCTTAAGATTTTTTTCCTGTTACCTTTTTTCTGATAATTGCTTGGCTAGCATCCCCCTGAAGCCTATGGAATGCTGACCTTAGTAAGATTTTGATAAGTTAAAAATATCAGTTGCAATATTTGACAAACAGAACGTCGAGTCTCCTTTATCACATATATCTGTAATGTACTTCGTGGCTTTGTTAGCAGGTTTTTTTACTACGGTGAATCATTTTTTAACCAAGTATAGAGATTGATAAGTGTACTGTATTCATAGTTCATTATATATTTGTTACTTTATTCAGAGAAATTTTTCAAGTCGAGGAAGACATGCTCTGTGTTCCGAAATTATACACAACACTTCGTACTTGCGCTCTGCGTGTCGTTGACAATGATACAGGAGAGGAAATCATGAGAGTTTTCCAGAAGGTGGCGCCACATGTGTACAAGAGAAATAAGGTAACGAACATTGCAGATTGAAATGAAATTTGATAATTTGGGTGAGGATGTACAGCTCACCTAGAAAAAACAAACAAACAAAAAAACATTGCAGATGGTTATTGGAACAGTCACAAGACCGAGAGGTTGCAGGTTCGAACCTCACTAGAGCTATCTCTGTAGTTGAGCAAGAGTCATTTCCCTAGTTCACAGTCGACCCAACTTTTTAATAGGGTACCAGCAACGCTGGAGTCACTGCAGCGATCGATGTTGGTGACCCCCAATTAGGTGACCCCCAATATAGTAATCTCATCATCATCACTTCAGTGACCATAGTTAATACCATCGCACAAGCTTATGAATTAACATCCAGAGCTTTAAAAAACATCCCTAATAGAAATGTGAGAGAATGTGGAGGGCCTGTTGGACTACCAAGATCTAATTTAATATATTTGCTTATACTTAATTTCAGCGGGGGTACACGTTTGTCGGAGAAGCTCGCTCTCTTGATTATCCTCTCCCCGCTGGTAAATGGAGACTTCGTTTGATTGGTTCGGCCAACCCTCTTCCTCAGCCAATCACCGGACAGGTGAACTATCATTTCAAAATCAAGGACAATAATGGATATTACATACCTAACAAAAAGAATATTATCCTGAGGTGAGTTTGAAGTTTGAGTTGAGTTTGAAGTTTGAGTTGAGTTTGAAGTTGAGTTTGAGTTTGAAGTTGAGTTTGAATCTACATTAGGGGATAAGAGATTATAGTTCCTTGCCCTTTCTTGCCTCTTCATGCGCCTGCTCTCCATCCTTGTGACTCCTCATCTGTATAACTGATTAGACTTCATCATGAATTTGTGTAATATGGAATTGCCGATATCCAAAATGTAGTCAAACATTTGCTACTACTCAAATAACCAGCGCTTATTTCTCCATAGTCTAAACAACGCTACAGTGGTGGCGGCAGTTTTTTTTGGTTATTTAAATAGGACTACTATTACTATTCAGCCCTTCACAAAAAAAATTTGCCAACCCCTGGTCTATTTCAATTCCTCAGGTATCATGTCAAGGTAAAATCAGATACAATAGCAACAATCCAGTTTCAATCTTCCAAACCAGACGTTCACGTGAAGCTGCAGGTACTAGATAATGAAAAAGAGGTTGTGAGTTCAAAGGGCATAGGTCATTGCGTGATCCCGGCATTTTACTTTCTATCGGACGAGAAAAGCAGACCTTCAAGTAGATCATGTGAGTTTCTGATCAATTCTTCGACTGAAAGGCTCTCTAATGATCTCAAGCTGTATGATCCAAAGTCTGTATGATCTAATAATGACCTTTTACTCTTTTTAGCTCATCAGGAGAGTCGCCATGTCGTCGTGCAGCCGAGCAAGCAAGTTGTTGTAAGCACAGGAAAGAAAAGAACGGGGTCAGCGAAAAGCAAAGATGGGAAAGCTTCTCCTGTAAGTGTGAAATCATTCAGATGAAAATTTTAGCACCCAGTTAAATACAGCCTTACCCTCCTTAACAATCATGAAGCATTCCTGAAACAAAGTGATAAACGAATCATAAAATAATAAGTCCCTCAAGCCTTGTTGATATAAGCATATACTTTCTTCCCTACATAATGGATTAATGAACTATAAAAATGTAAATGGGAAGCTAACCAAGCACATGTACTCCACATAAATTACTGAGGATGACTAACTGAACATATCAATTGAGTCATTAGAACTCTCGGATTGGTTGATACTTGTTTGATATTGACTCAAGACTGGTGTTCGGGACTCGAATTGCCGATGAGCATTGCAAAGCTGGGCAGCTTCAAGTGTTAACATGAAATGTTATATTATCACTGTTTATCATGTGTGCATTTCGGTTATGTAGAAACAAAGTCGAAAAAATTCAGCCGATTTGACAAGATCAAGAGAAGATTCGTTGAAGCAGATTACTGAAGATGGGACGAAATCTGAAGTCACTGTGGTGAGATCATTGATAGGGCATTCAAATTTATATTTATGTAATAATTCAAAACTAATTTCGATCCTGGATTTGTGAGTTGCTTCATTCACCTGGGAACCATAAATTTGAATTTTCTTTATAATTGTCAGCCTCACAAATACACCATACAAGTCTTAGTGGAAAGAGATAGCTGGCCATTGTCTGAATCTCAATGGAATTTTGTTTACAAGTTGATGGAACAGGAAAAAGAAGATTTGAAAGTGTATTCAGGTTTGTGTATATGTATGTGTGCTCTCCGGTTACCTTTCCTTTTGCTTGATTTGTATGTGTGTGTGTGTATTCTTCTAGGACACGAATCTGCAAACTATTTAGTAGATATATAATTATTTCACTGAGCATTTTGTGTGCTACCAAATTTTATGAATTCCTTGATCAAAAAAAATTCCCTACGGTTAGGCTTAAGGCATTTTCATTAGATATACCTTATTACAAAAGCAGCTATTTACTTTTCAATATCTGCCGTCGCCTAAAAACAGTCGAAACCGCTGAAATTTAAACAAAGCCGAGAAATTCCACCAGTTATGTATAATCAACTGCAGAATAGATCGTCCCAAATTTAGTATAATTTCCTGCCAGTGAATAATTTCAAAATGATTAGTTGTATCTGATTCATAATTATATTCTGTAAACACTCGATATTTCGAATCACCTGAAAGTCATATCATAAGGGCTGAAAATTCGTTGCCTCGATCATCCAAACTTTTGGTCTATCTAAACATGTGCCGGTCCCAACAAGTTTGGATAATCGAGTGCTTACTGAATTTGATTTGATAGCTGTCTCTTTCTGTCTTTTACCTTTTTTTGCTAACTTTTGATTTTGTGTTTTTTTGCTTCCCTTGCTTCCGAATCGACCGAAATCACATAATTCACCACAATTCACATTTTACTTCCGTTCAACACTACAAAATTACTAATTGCATACCTGCACATGAACTAAACTCAAGTAATCGGTTTTTTTTGCTTTTGCTACATTGATTCTTAATACCAATCTTATTGGTATGTTGAATTACATAACTCTCCTTCGTATGATTAATATTCTGCGTGACCTATGCTCACACTAACATATATATCACATTGCTATAATGATATGCTGGCTTGCATGGATAATGTTAACATTTTCTTCAATTTTTAATTAATTCCTAATTTTTTTACTCTGCATTCCTATATCTTCATCTCACTTATTTAACCAATTTTTTCTACTTTCTACACTACGATTAACATTTGAATTGATTCGGTGCATGCGAATTGCGTTCTTAACTAAAAAAATATCAATTCTATGCATGGTTGTCAATTGAATTGAATTTCGAAATTCTGTTGCAAATTTGTAATTCATAATGTAAAATTTTTCGCTCAACTTAAAATTCAAATTTAAAATATTGATTTCAAACTATGAACATTCATTTGGCTTGTTCGCTTGTGATTTCTCATAAATTTACTACACCCGGTCGTGACCCCTAACCCTGTGAATGCCTGCATGGGTGCATGCCTATAGTTAACGAGAAAAATGAGTTGATTTTTCACAGTCCCTCCTTACCCCCACTCAAAGTAAGACCCAAGAGAAAAATGTCACATTTTAATCTGTCTCGAGCCCCCCTTTCCCGATCCGCTTCCTCGATACCGGGGTTGGTAACCCGGACCATCTCACGTAACCAGTTAATGGTGGACACTCCTTCTTACATGCAAAAACCAAAGACCCCACCCCCGACTCACGGCAGGTATTCTTTGGGTGGATATGCCGGGGGTAATCTGTTTTCCCGATCCTATCCCTCTGTCTCTCTAGCGAAAGGAGATCGTCCCGGGTCACCGAACGCGGCGAGGGTCGTCGGTACCGGAGGGAAATCTTCGGCCGTACCTGACAAAGGCAAGAAGGCGGGAAAAGGCGGAGAGAAAGGTGGAAAGGAAAAGAAAATGCATGATAAAGAATCTGGATCCAGACCACAATCACAGGTAACTAATTTTAGTATGTGGAAACTCCATACCACGGAGAAACTGAATGACCTGAATTTAACATTTACGGCCTGGAATGAAAAATTAGCAATGTCTGGTTATCTATCTACATTTAAACTGTATACAGTATAGTGAATAGCCAGAGAAAGAGAGAAAATCGATTTTCTAGTTTACATCTAAAATACAAGCTCCTAATAATCAGTTCTTTCATAATTCAAGTATGTGTTTGACTACTCCAAACCGAGCTGGCTTCTCAATGTTGTCCTTGATGAAGATAAAGCTGATGATGTTGAAGTAAAGAAAGACACAGACAGACAGGAAGAAATAAAGGCAGAGAAAAGAGCATGGGAAGCAGCTGAACAGGGAAGGGCTATTAAGGTAAACACTTTACATAGGTATATCAAAGTTGCTATGGTGTAATTGAGTTATTGAATTTGAAGTATGCTTTTTGTCATTCTCATTTTCAGGCCCTAGAATCTCGCAACAAATATCTTGAGGAACATGCAAAGAAAATCGAAACGGTTTCAGAGAAGGAAACTGAAGAAGAAGGTCAAAAGTCAGAAGGTAATATGATATACAGTGAGCGCTGCTTATTGTGATTGCTTTGGGCCTCTCTTCAATAACAATAACTGGTTGATAACATTAAGTGAGGATGTAATATACAGTGGATGCCGCTTATTGTGATCGCTTTGAGGCAGTCTCTTTTCAATAACAATGAGGGATATGAATATAATAAAGATAAGTTTTGGGACCAATTGATATTGTGACTGCAAAATTGTTGTGTAAAATTTTGGAAATTACTTTCTGCAGAGCTCTCTGAAGCAGAACCTGTTGAAGGCAAAGATGAAATCTTGACCCTTGAACCTCCACGACCTCCGACACCTAAAATAATTTTGGACCCAATAGATTTGAGTCCTTTTTACAGGTGAGATATTAGTGGTTGTTTCTTGGTATATATTTTTATATGTATAAAACTGCTGAAATTTCAGACCGATTCCACAGCAAGTGTCGGAGGTCAGATACCTTGACGACAAGATCCGTTATGAGAAAGAAAAGGAGAGAGAAATGGAAATAAGGAAATATGAAGAAGAGAGGGAAGAGATTCACAATTGGCGAGAAAGAGAAAGAAGTGAGAGGATGTTGATCAAAATAAATCAGCTGAAAAAATTTCAGGAAATGCAGGTGAAGGTTTACAGCAATTGTATAGATGTCATCTCTTGCTACAAAACAGTCTAATTGTTCTTTTTATTAAAGTGGGCTCTTGACGACGTTCGAGCTGAACTCAGAAAACCAAGAGAAGCTTACAGACAAGCTTTGTTGGAAGAAGAACGGAAGAAAACAGAAGAAGAGGAAGAGAGGAACGCTGCATTACTTGCAGCAGCCGAGGCAAGTTCAGGAAGCGCGTCACCGAAAGGTAAAAAAAGCGCCGGAAAAAAGAAAAAATAATGACAGCATAGTTTACTGTTTTTTATGATAGAGAAATGATATTTTATTTTTATAAATAACGTTGTTACTGATTGAAATTTTAGAAATAAAGAGATTTAGATTTTTGAGTTATGAAATACTGGTTGCAAATTCCACTGCTCTAAGCATTTTGAAAAGCAAACAAAGATTCACACTGTGCATTTGAAGAAACAGTTGCCCTCCTACTTTTGTTCTCCTGTACCCTTTGAAACTCTGCTGCTGAGATTAGATAACTGAGAAAATGAAAGAAGGCAAAGGTCACTGTTTGGATTAGATTTTATTTCTTCAATTACATACAGCAAATATAGGTGGCTTCGCTTGGATACATTGAAGTTAAACTATTGTTAGTGTGTTCAGATATTCAATGAAGAGGATAGATAAGTATTGAGGAGTAAGTCAGAACAGATGGATACGCTTAATATTATGCAGGTACAACAAGATAATCAATCAATCAAAGTGACTACTTTGAAAAGAAACTAATTTGGTAAGGAAGCATTGGAACGCATATGTAAGGCACTGTGATGACTATACTGTACAGCAAGGGTGGACAAATATTTTTGCCAGATGGCGAACATGATGAAGAAAAAATATTGTGGAGGGCCGGGCCAATAGCCTGAACTGGGGGGGGTATAACATTAATTTTATTTCTTTGTAAAAGCGATAAATCGCATTCTTTCAACGTCCTGTCGGATGCTACAATACGTTTATTTTCTAATTTCAACTTAATCTTACGGGGGCCTGGTCATCGTCAGTCAAATGACTGCATGTGTCCCAGGTCTGCTGTACAGTCGTACATGACATACAAGTCGCAATGTTTTGTCTTCACCGACACCGTGGCTCGCTCATATCAGCTTGATATATGCTGGACTTATAAAAGTTTAGCTGGGGATGGATTCACTAGACTCACTGTTTGAAACTTATGTAACTTTATTTCTTGATTTATCCAATTTATTATGAAAAATCCACTTGGAATGTTGATAGTGAATTTCCAGGTCCACCTGATTTGCCCACGAGTGTTAACAGGTGTTAAAACCAATTGGTTGGAACGATTTGAAGCAAATAGGGTAAATATTATTCAACTATATAATGTTATTGACTAAAAGTCCTTTGAAGGGTTTTGTGCTAGTATTCCGGTATACCTGCGAGTGGTTAGCATTTATTCTTGTAGCTTGGGTTCGCATTGCATTCGTAGTCATATGATTTAAGTCATATGAGTTAAGTACTTTCTCTGAGGATATATTCAGGAATATATTTTCATTTTGCTTCAGGTATGATGACTTGTAGTCTATTTAAAAATTATTAAAATGTTCGTTTATACTGGTGGTTCCCAATCTATGGTACATCCAAGTGGTACGCGAGTACCTTCGAACTTTAGGTAAATTTAAAAGCAAAGAGCATTAATTTATTCGTTAAAGTTAAAACTTAGGCTATTTTCTTGTAACCTCTTTGCAAAAGTTATATAGTTTGATAATTATAATTAAAAGATTTAATTATTGTGACCGTCGAGAGAAGTTTTTAGGCAATAAACAAATACTATATCTCCAAGTTATACGTGATAAAGAAAAAGGTTGAAAGCCACTGGTTTATACAATCAAATAATCTTAATTTGGTTTAAATATTATAGTTTTATATGTTGGACGCACAACCTTTGCTGAAATAATTCATTTCAGTGGTACGATTCGAATATTTTAGCTCATAATCCGTATCAGTTTTTGTCCATTAAATTGATTAAGAAATATATGCAACTAATAATGCGTTGCATAAGGGAAAACTTTTCAAGAAGTTGTTCTGCAGACTTTGGTAATTTTAATAACAGCTGCTAAACAGTTAAATCCCACTACTGGTCTTAATGGGGATGGGGTGTCATGGGATTAAATCCCACTACTGGCCCCAATGCTGATAAAGTCGGGCCTTATTTACAATGGAAGTGGAATATAAGATTTAATTATTAGCAAGCAAAGCTTTAATCATGCTATCCCTCAGCTCATCCTTCTGGGGCAGAGCAAATGCAAGATTTACGAGACTGTATTGCTTCTCCAGGAGACAGAGGAACTGATCTTTGGTGATTCCTTTTCCCAGAATATGAAGCGTTAGTTGCTCAGGAGTGAAAAATGAATCTACGCCTCCTCCTCCACCAGCGCTGACCTTGCTGTCTTGGTTGTTGTAAGTGGCGGTTCCGCCCAGACTCGATTGATTGAAGTTTCCGCCACTAATTTGGAAGTTTGTGTTCTGTGCTCCCTCCTTGAATGTCTTTTGCGTTTGGTTGAAAGTAACAGGACCTTTAATGGTAAAATAGATCGATTACATGAAACAAAATTTTCTCAGTTTAAAGAGTATGGTAGTACGGTGGAGGTATTATAGGATGTGGTTCATTGTAGTATCTTTATGATTTAGCCAACTAGTTTGGAAGTGTTAGTATAGCTGTGTACAGTTTTCAATCATCAAGGGGTAAATTTTTTAAGACAATATCATTCGAGGAAGAATAATTTTACTTATTGATCAGTTATCATTGATATTAATCAACTTTGTTCAAGCATTATTATTCCGGGAGGACCTCTGTCAAATTTTGTGAAGAAATGGCGACAAGGTAAGCAAAACTTAATTTTTGAGTTTAAAAATATTGTGAGATCGGAAAAACTTGTCAGAAATAAGTTTCTACTTGTTTTAGTTTTAGTCATTTCACAGGGTAGGAAAAATACACTGCAAAAATCTTACGCTAAGCTAGCAAGCCCACTTGTTTCCAATCACTACATTCTCCAATATTTGGAGTTGAGTGAGCTAGGGTTAGCCCTGTTTACCGAGGGTCAGGGTAAATTAACACCCATCCTGACCCAACCTTACTTGAGTTACTGTATATAACCTCATTTTTTGTCTTTACAGAATGAGTGGTAGACCTCCGGGTGTCATGTGGCTAGTGTGCCACTTCACTTGGTTTGGGAAATAATTGTATAGATATATCTACCTTGACTTCCTATCGATGCTTGTCCAATGCTTCCTCCCATGATATTGAATTCTGATTTGATGTTAGCGCAATCGTTGATATGCCCCGAGATGTTGCGAGTAGTTCTGTTAACAGACGTTGTTTGTCCATCGTTAACGAACGCAGTCGACTTGTTTTCCATTTGAATACCTTCCATGTAATATTCAGGTGAGGTTGACTTCTCCTTGTTGATGATATTGTTATCCTCCATATCATTGATGCCTGACGCATCGCTCCTTGTTGTCGAATTGCTCATGATGTTGAGATCTTTCTCAAGCTTTGCTTCAAGATATATAGTATCCAGTATATGGAACCGTATAAACTAAAAATCAAGAACAAGAAGGTTAAAATTGTTAATTAAATTCATAACACATATCACATTACAAAATGACATTATACTATTTCATGATACGCTTTCTAGGTCGATATTACTATTTTAAATGATGATATATGACATTGAGTGTTTGTCTACTACATTGTGCTATTGTTTGAGATGTAATGATGTAAATGAGGGAAAGAATTATTATTTATATAATTATTTCACTTGGTCGGGGTCAAGGAATCCACGAAGGGGTCAATAATCTAATACCTGGTGGATATAAATAACGGACGGCCATTTTTAATTTTAACGAAACCCATACTGACTGACAACAATCTTTTGATAGCTTTTTTCCGCGTGACATAGTTTTATTACACATGCAGCATCTTGTGCTAGACTTGAGCTTTAAACTGTGACGGCTACTGACGCTAAATTGCGTATTTTTAGTGATGTATTTCTCGCTAAAGTAACGATTTTATCGAAAGTAACCGTCAACTTCCTCTTCCAGTAGCAAAATCGGAGCTGCCCCTGGGAATTTCCCGAAATATCTTGCGCGCGCAGCTGTGGTTGCCGTGAGTAACGTGAAGTAGGTGGCGCTCTTGCTATTTCCACTAACTATGTCTCCACCCACTCGTACCTTATTTGATCACCAGTAATTTATATCACTATAGTCTACATTACAAACTATAAATTGTAGTCAAAGTTATTCCTACAGTCAATTAAAGTGAGAAAAATAAAATCAAACGTTTCTTTGGAACTTAACTTATATTTATTTCGAAGAACTGCGGTTTATCATTCATTATAGTTCATTTTTCATTTGTCATGTAATTAAATTTCTATATTGAGGGGTCCCCGAGCCTGGAGTGACCCAGGGCCCCCAAGTTTTTAGTTAAATCCCAAAAAACGAGGGATAGAATAACGCCCAGAGTGTCGTTGATAGAGTCAAAAGCCGCGCGCCGGACCCATCTACATTAAATAGATTAAACAGTATAATTTGCATGAATCTTGGACAACATAACAAATTTCGTTTACTGCAAGAGATGACTAATATTTATCATTTGTAACGTCACTACGCGGATACAGTTGCGTAATAGGCGGAAATAAAATGACTTCACAATTAGCTTATTTCATACAGGTGATCAGGTAAATCGGAATGCCTTGGTCTTAGCAGCTAATAGCTTAGGTATTACTAGTAAAGGTTGTATACATAGCTATGGTAGAAATGGGCATTAGGTTTAGCGCTAGATGTAAATGTAATCAAGTTTCCAATGTTGACATGGTTAGAATGCAGCTCTGAAAACTGTTCAATTGATAATAAGTCTTCAGTAAAGTTTATTGTGGGAAGCTAAATGATAAGCGCATTTAAAGTGTCCCGTTAATATATTCAGTGTTACTGTAACAGAATCTACATTGCGTGGTATATTTGCGGTTGCGTGTTCAATCCAAGTTTTACCAGCAATCGCTGGACTTCATCGCAGTGTTTATTCGATGCTAGGACCAGAGTACATTTGTTGGGGACAGTACGAGAGGGGGAAGAGAGTACATTTAGTACAGAAAATACAAATGTAAACTGACGATCAGTAAAATATAATCTGGTAAAGAAAAGAGAAATTGATTCCAATATATTACTGATAGTCAGTGCCAAAATTTATGCATGTGCAGAGCGGACTGGCGCCCCTAGTAAGAACAACTGCAGTCCAGAAGGTTACATACAGCCCCCTAAATGAGTTTTTGCTGATACAGTCGTCCCTCGCTATATCGCGGTTCACTTTAGGCGGATTCCCTACATCCCTACTGCCGTGCCGTACAGTACTAGTATGTTTAAGCGATAAAAGTTTGAAAAAAATTAAATAACCGGTCAAATGATTTTGGGCAAGGTTAATTAGGTAAATAACAGTGTGTGGATGATTTATAATGGTTCAAAATACGTTTAACTAAATTCAAATTGTTGAATAAATATGTGGTTTCTACTTCGCGACTTATTTTAGTGAATGTAGAATAACTGTATATATCAAAATCAATGTAAATATGAACAAAACATACATTTTAATCTTCACACTAGTCATTGGGATTATTAAGATCAGCATCGGTGTGACAACATGCCCTGTGACATCATTACCGATTGGTTGGACACTCATATATGTGAGTACGCATATACTGTAGCAAATCAGGATAACATATAATTCAGTTCTAGATTATGGGAATGAAACAATATGCCAATTTCGGAAATGGTACAACGTTGCCATTTCTCTACGGATCTGTACCAAATTTAGCACGGTATTTGGCCAAAATACTACAAGAATACCCGGGCTTGGGCTCTCTCCGTGTCTCTCTAGCGTCCAGAATATGAATCTAGATAGTTACCTATAAGATCTATTCCCTAAGTCGTATTCACATGATTCCAAATTGCAACCTATATTCTTTGTTTTTCAGGACGGCCCGTCATCCTGTTATGCATTGTCCAAAACCAAAACAAATCAGGTCGAAGCGAGAAATTTATGCTGGCAGCATTTCCGCGGTCATCTCGGTCGGTTTCCTAACGCCGAATCGCTGAAATTGGCGACAAAAAATATCAAACTTAACACAAATGCAATCTGGATGGATTTGATACAGAGAGAAAGTGATGGAATATGGTCTTGGTCAGATGGATATGACGCAGGTAATCGTTAGACAGTGTTGCAGTTATTTTCGTTGCAAAAATGTGCTGAAATCACAGCAAAAAGTATCCCAAAAACGAGATTTAAAATTATGAGTGCCTGTAATCTACACGGTAACGCTACTGTGGCGAAACAATACTCGAGTCGTGGCAAGTACGTTACATAACTCTCGTACTGTCATGGTGATTCTGATTGGGTTATATTAATAGCGTAGCAAAGGTAAATCGATACGCATCAGAAGGCAAGCGGCCGACAAAAACCATTTCAGGGTTTAAAATTTAATTTATTTTATATGTAAGCATGTTGTTGTGTCCCAGAGTATATTATTTTTCATTAAATGCATGTGATTGTGTGATATAATTACTTATAGTTATGTTATTAAGTTAGAAATGACTGAATGCTTTACCAAACATGGAATTGCTGCATTTAGTCACTAGATGTCGCTTTATTTCAACGTATCGTAAATCAAGTCCAGCTTGCAATGAAAGTTTTTGTTTTTTATTTCAATTCAGTTTCAGTTCCTTAGCAATCAATAATGATTAATTTTGCACCTTATTGATTTAAATTTCATTTATTGACTGCACTGTGTGCATTAATTCCATTGATTATTAGTAAGGTAGGGCTTTGTAGCAGTAACTCATTGAAAAGGTATCTTGCATACGATCTCGTATATTCCGTCTCCCATGAACAGACGAAAGTAGAAAGTTATTAAACCTTGCACTATTGGCTTACCCCGGTTATTTACCATATTTACAAAGTGTTTAACACCTTAGTGTAAGTTGAATGATTTTGGTATCGGCTTAGCAATGTAATAAAGCAATGTAGAGGTAATGTAGAGTAATGTAGAGTCTGCGACTGATGTGTGTCCAATTTAATAATAATTGTCTCTTATCTTATCTATCGGTCTTGTTTTGGTGATAACAATTATATCTAGTGTGTTGTATTCCATGTGTTGTTCAAGCTGATGAGCTGGTGTATAAAAATCCTGCCTTTAGAATTCACTCCTTAAATAAACGATAATTTATTACAATTCCAACAAAGAGATTTTGTAGTGGATTGTTCAAAAGATATATGGTTAATTACATAATACAATATTGAGAGTACAAGAGGTAATATACAGAACCCCCTCTAAAAACGTGGATATCGGATAAACTTGACTAAATCTTGAGTTGAGCGATTGCAATTTTTAGTATTAACAATATTCTGTAGTTTGATAAGTTTGAGTCCTGTGAGATTATGGATATTGCCAGGAATAAATTTAAGTTTAAAAATATGTTTTTGGAAAAACTTGCCAGGAATTCAATTTACACTTGGTTTAGTATTAGTTAGTTATTCTACAGGCAAGCTACACTGCAAAAATCTTAACCTAGCCGCTTGCTTCCAGTCACTACATTCTTCAATGTTTGTTTTATTCTTAGTAAGAGCTATGTTCATAAATATTCTATGAATATCAGCTGCTCAATGTTATAAAGTTTGATTCCATCACTAGTCATGGAAGACGATATGCCTCTGCCAAGCCGAGGTTCCTATACAATTGATTTTGATAATCTCGATTCATTCGATCCGTTCAAAATTTCCAAAGGATTGCGTAATTCGCCAGATAAAAGTGTTAAAACTTCTTTCTTCGACGACAATCATGTCACCGGCAGCAATGGTGTGACTGGCACCGATGCCTCGTACTTTCAAAATGATGCGTGCCAGAACGGTGGCACTTTGACCCCGCCAGCAAATGACTTCGTCTATGATGAAACAGATGACCAGGTGCTTGTTATATCACAAACGACTGATGTTATCGAAGCTACTTACATAGAACCGTCACTGGAGGAAGACAAAGAGTCAACACTAGGTGAGCCAGAGGGAGAAATGCAACATTCTCCTGTGGAAGACATTCAGAGTAATTTTGAGAAAATGGATATTGATTCGCATCGAACAAGCCCTCAAAAAAATTCACCCGGTCGATTTGAAGATGATGATAATGTTGTGGGCTATAACAGCCCCCAGAGAAGTTTATCTCCTCAGAAATCACCAGAAAGAAAAAATGTGACGCTGATCTCGGAGCCAGTCTACGAACCGCAAGATTTCACGAACAACGAAAACAATATTTTGATAGCTGGAGGTGACGCTACTAATTTTGAAAAAAAACTAGGCTTCGCAGATAAACACTCGAAAAATACCAAGTCTCCAGAAAAAATACGTGAATCGCCATTAAATGCTTTACTGGGAGCCCGGAAAAAAATTAGGAACTCAAACACCGGTGTTATCAGCGACGGAGAGACATATTACCCAGCTCGTAGCGCTTTTAATGATCTTACCCCTGCTTCCTCACCCGTTCGCGATTACGCGAGCGAAAAAAGGTCCCCGAATCTTTCCCCATCCAATAAGTCTACGGATTACGGTACTCCTGTGGATCGAGGTCCCAGTGCGGAAACAAGCATCGGGAGCAGGCTCAAGAAAATGTCTCTAGGTTTCAGACCGAAACGGGATGACGATAAAAAGTGTTTGAAGGACGAAGATCAGCTAAGATTAGAACTACAGCAAATGAGGGAGGTCGTAAAAGGATATGAAAAATTGTTCAGCGAACTCTCTGACAATGGAGAGCAAAG
>QRAM01000260.1:3145-39065 GCA_013436055.1 Halocynthia roretzi | reverse complement strand
CTACAGAAGGCGGAACAAGAACAGACTTTGGAAGACCTGGCGGCGATGGAGCTGTCATACCAGGACGTCAGTCGAAGGTACAACAAATTAAAAGGAATCGTAACACACTTCAAACAGAACGAAGAAGCCTTGAAGCAATCGTTCAACGAAATGTTAGAACAATCCGAAGCGAAAGAGAAAGGTTACATGACGTTAAAAGCGAAGGCTAATGAAATGATAATGATAGCTAACGAGGAATTAAACCAGGTCAAAACGGAAGCGCAGAAAGAGGTCGCGACCTCGCAAGCGCAGTTGAAAATGCTTGAACTAAAATGCGATTCATTGCAAAATCAAATCAGAGATTCGAACAGGGAAAACGAGGAATTAACTAAACTTTGTGATGAACTTATTGCAAGAGCTCAACAACAACAACCACAATCTTAATGACAAAGTTTTATATCGTGTTTTAGCATAGTAGGAAACCACTTCCCAACCTTCCACAGAAGTATTCGAAATTTCCATACATTTTCAAAATTCAAAATTTTTTATTTGCGATACTTGGCAGGCTACGAATGGGACTTCATTTCAACCCATACGTCTTATGTGTTGAATTTGAGAAACAACTTCCCAACCTTCCACAGGAGAATTTGAAACTTCATACATTTTAAAATTATTATATACCATACATGACAGAGTACAAGTGGGCACTCGACTCATTATATGTGTTAAATTTGAGAAACTTTGTCTTAAATCAAAACCTCCATGCTTATTGTTAACTATCAGAGACCAGGCATTACCGGTGTTAGTCTTTTCCGTCGAAAAACCAGCTTATACCTTTAACAGAATTAGTGGAAGCTTTGTTGAAGTTGTTAATACACTGACTAACTATCTTTTAAAATTTAGGCAGCATCCCTTATAATTAGCAACCATGTAGTATATAGAGTATGGTGAATGAAAGCTAGGTTTAACTTGGTTATTAGCAGGCTGAATGCAAGCTCTAGAAAGTTAGTAACTGGGAATTAGTAGGAAAGACATTGTGAATTATGTAGTGTTGCTATTGATACTTTATTTTCAATGTTTGGTGAGATTAAACTGTGATGTATTTCGAAGTGCACGAACTAAACCTCCATATTTGAGCAAACTTGAACTGGACCTCGAAGTATATTTAAAGTTACTTCGACATCGGTTGAATTCCTGTTAGCTTGAACTGATTGACCCTGGCAAAATCCTTTTTGGAAAAAATGTTCGAAGTAATTCAACCACTCAAGTTTCAAGCTAACAAGCATTCACTGTATGTTTGCTTTAAATATTAATTCAGAACAAATTACACTCAATCCTCCATTTACAGTGTTAGCTGGGTCTATTGATCCTGGCAAAACTCTTAAAATAAATGTTTGCATTGCTTGAAATTCAAGTCAGCTTGAACTGATTTATTTGAGCCCTAAAAATTGGTGATACATTTGTCGTAGCTTATAAAGTTCCCATCTAAATAAACTTTTATTTTGATGATCGTACTAGAGTTCTTTGAAGCCTTTGAATTTTTTTTATATCATATTGCATGCAAACAAACACATTTAGTTTTTATTTCTGGGAGCTGCTAGTGGTATTATTACTGTGTGAATGTGCATGGACTAAATGCTTACCAAAATACCAGGTTCTTTCTGTGACATTAAGTATTGCATAGCGTATATACTTGTATATATATAAGAGTCAAAGTCAGTATAAAATGAGTTGAAAAGTAGGGACGAAAATCAAATAAGCCTCTTTTGACTCAAAGTCGAGTGGTTAATTTTGGAGAATTTTTCAAGTGAAAACACTCGACTTCATACTCAACTATATATATTCGGTAATTATAAAGTACTTAAAATAATTATATCCATTTCAGTGCATGGAAATCCGATAGCTGTTGCTCTCTTTGTCACTGGACCTGTTCCCATTCTTTCTCCATTAGTATTCAGTATTTTTCAAACTGTGTACAGCTAGACACCGTCGCCAAATCTAAAGATAGATTATCTAAAGATAATTCATGAATAATGTAGGGCTAATGGTCCAATTAAATCTGAATTCAATATCGTGGGACGAAGCATTGTACAAGCATCGGGGAATAGTCAACGATTAAAAAATTATTGAACTGAATGTTATAAATTTTGCAGTCAAGCAAGATCATTTGCCTTGCAAAATTGATACCTGGATTTACCCCTGTTACAATGAACCGTTGCAATCGACTGCTAATGTTATTGGGCCTATGGTGGATTTATCCTGCTGAAAGTTGCACTTTCAAAGATACACGATGTTAAGTGGGGCTTGCTGTACTCATATAATCTTTGTTACCCTCGAATGGGTTTCCTCAATGAATGGCAGACCCTTTATGTTTAGAAACTTGTAGAAGCACCCCTGAACTACACAAGGCAATTAATCCACAACCTGGGGAGCGCTAACCCCGTTAAAAACCTTTGTCAGCACATGACCTTAAGTAAACCTTTGCGAAAATATTTCGATTCTCCTATCACCCATATTAATTTACCCTATTATTCATAATTTTCTTTCTTTAGAACCTGAGTTTTATTTTTTTTTAATAATTTTTTTTTGCTTATTACCTCTTTATATTATGCATGCTGTTCAAAAAATAAATAATAAAAATCTGCACCGATTTACTGCACATTTCCGTTCAAATTTTTCTTTCTTGTGTATTTCAGTTTTGAGACCCTGTTCACCATTGTAGGTTCAAGTACATATAAAATGTGATTCAATATGGATCTCTATATAGATATCGCAGTGGGAAATATGAAAAAACTTGGGGTGGCAGAGGGTCGTGACCTGGGACATGGGCTACCACGAACCACTAATTATAATTTTTATTTTAGATTCATCCGTTCTCTCTCGTCGACTGGTAGTCGGTACAAGGATTGTTAACAATTATCATTGTGGAGCGTTAGCAGGCTCAGGTCAACAGAAATTTACTGAATGGATAAGCGAAGACTGCTATGCTAATCATGAATTCATTTGTCAAGCACCTAAAGGTATAAAAATACAGAATACGATGTGTTTCGGCACATTAACAAACAGTGACTTACAAACAGTTTTCCACTAATTTTCAGCAGTCATCGTGAGCAAAAATCTCAAAATTTTGTGAGGAAAATATTGACTTAGTTTATCCTTCAATTGTCAATATATAAATATTGTATTGTACTAGCAAAAATGAAATTAAAGCATATTCAGTTATGTCAGGCTTAGAGCAAATTACGACTTGACAAATATTTAAGATATATAAGATGAGATATTAATGATAACATTATGATAGCAATTCTAGAAACAGAAACTTACTTCAACTTTACTTTTCAAATCTAGGACCAAACAAGGAAGATGCAAAAGTTTGTCCTGCAAACTCATTCTATTTCAACAAGAACTGCTACACATTATCTACAAATAGAATGACATTTGCGGACACGAAGAAAGAATGTTCGAACCTTTATAAAGGTCGTTTAGCTCCATTGGAACACAAGGAGCTCGCGATAGTTACCGCCAATTACATCGATCTAAATCGCAAGGATCTGGATGCTGTCAAGATATGGCTGGATGTGAGCTGGGACACAATCAGTAATAAATGGAAGCATGGTGATAGTACTACTGTGAGTTCAATGCTGGAAATTGAGGATTTTTATTCTAAGAGGAAATAGTTTTCCAAAGGCAGGGGTGGGCGACCTATGTCACATATTAATCATAGAAAAAATTGCAGAAGAAACGAGTATCTGAATACTGCATCTCACTACTTGAAGTCTAAATCCTCTCTGTTTGATTTTATTAAGGTTTCAGCATATGAAGAATATTGGTATAGAACAGACAACACTCTGGGTGAAACAAAGTCTGGTGTTGTGGCTGATCAGTCCTCCGAGTGGCACTGGAGAGCACGTCTGCCGGGATGGAGAGCTTACGGTTTATGTGAAGTGAATCCAAACACATGGAATAATTCTGGTTTGCAATATTTTCTGATTTTAAAAACTATTGATTTCATGTTCATTGAATATTTATCTCGACCATATCTTTATATTAGATTAAGGGGGAAAAGTCACTGCTTTCTGGTACTAGGTATAGGCAGGGCTACTATCGATCTGGAACCCTAAATAAGGACGACTGGGAGAAAGATTTCCCTACCTAAATACACTGCGATACACCTAGCATCGTCTCATGGCACACCAGTGTGTACCCGGAGTACTGATTAGGCTGAAATAACTTGTTAGTCGAGATGAAAAATTTAGGATGTCACTTGTGTTAACAATATGTTTGTTACAGATGCAACCAATGACGGCTCCACCACAGTTTTTACCACTCCAGGTGAAACGTACATTATACTGACATCTGGAGCATTGAAAATCATAAGTGAGAAACAATTATTAGTCATTTTAATTCTTCCACTACTACATCCTCATTTTGTCAGTAATATTCATATCCTAGTTATTGGCCCATGTTGTACATAGATTAGTATTATGCCTGGAAAGTATCATGGTTCTCTTAAAAATATAAATTAAGGAACACAGTCCATCCGACTCTCCATATTATAATATTGAGATGCAAAATTCAACAGAAATTGAAAATCCCAGGTAATATATTGATACTGTTGGATATAACTCTAATCTTGGATGCAGGTGGTAGTTGGTCTGGTTTACCACTGACACAAACTGTATTTATTTTGGTAATTCATAATTTCCATTCGATGATAAGTGATTATTATTCCTTGCATTGTCTGACCACACATCTGTATAACTGACTAGACTTCATCTTGAATTTAGTAATTTATTATGGAAACTTAACAAACCTACCCATCCTGTCACAAATGACAAGAATATTGTATTACTGATTGTGTTTTCAAATGGAGCTCTCAATATATAACCTTCTAGTTTGGAAGTCATTTCTTTAAACAACTCTAGCCAGCAGGCAAATCCCGTACTGTGTTATGTATCATATTCTCTAATGAAAAACGGTGACTTATTGCGAGAATTGTGATGAATATTTACTGACTTTTAAATCACAAATTTATTTTTTCCACTAGTTGGGATTGGTTGTTCATTAATTCTTCTCGTTCTCCTCATCTGTGTCATGTTTTGCTGCCTCAAGTATTGCTGCAATACAAGCATCACGAACATGTAAGTACAACAACAGAAAATATAATATACAGTATGCACTCGATTATTCGAACTTGTCGGGACCGGCAAAGTTTAAATAGAAGTAAATTTCAGGAATTTTCAGCCTTTATGATCTGGCTTACGGACTACAGTATTCAAATCATTTTTATTTCAATATTTATATTATTCCAGAATCGAATCAAATTTTATTGTCCTTCCTTTCTATCATAATCAATCACGTTGCCACTATTGTGCAACGGACGATCGCTAGCGTTAAAACGAACACTAGCTACTGCTTTCTAGCGGCCGGGTAAAAATTACTTACAGCTAACATGATAGAATTAGTACACTGCCATATGAATAAAGGCCTGCTGAAGGTTGAGGGAACTATTCTATTTTCAACTGGATGCTGACACTAAGACTTACCTGGGCAGCACCAGGTTTTTCTGCTAGTTATTTCAAAGTATTGCTTTCTCTCATCTCTCCTACTACTAGATATAAAGTTTTTTTTTGCTAAACATTTTCAGATTATCTAGAAGAAATAAGAAGGAAGACAGTAGCGGTAAGATTACTTTCTTCTTAAAACATTGTATTTTGAGGTTCTGCTTTGTAAAAATTAGCGACTTGTTTTGTTTTAGGTTGATGATAAGGTTCAATTCCCTGACTAATTTTATAATTTTTTGGTTTCTGAATTCTTGATGATATCACTTTTCACTTTGATGATGTCACCTCACACTTTTGATGATGTCACTTTGCATACATTACATACAGGTTACGGTACACCAGTCAGCTTCAGATTTTTGAACCCTGAATACGACACCGCTCAAGAAACTAATGGCGTAGCACCCGGTGTTGAACTTCAATCTCAATCAAATAGTTTCTATCCACTAGATGTCGACGAAACATACGCAACAATCAATGATATTCCTGTACACACAAATCAGCTTGAAATAAATCCTGGTAAGAAATTATTAATGGAAATGACATGGTCATGGTCATTAATGGTCATGGTCAATAACACGTTCAGAGCACCAGTGACGCATTTTCAAGAGGAAAAATTGTTCCAGGCCATCTGTTGGAAAAGCCCCCAGACTTCCTCTATGAAAAATTTGTAAATTATAGAAATAAAGACACCATACTAATTACTATTACTAATAATTCACAGCACAAGGGCCGGATTTTTAAGAGGGCAAAAGGGGCAATTGCCCACTGGCCTTCAATTGCCAGAGGGGCCCTATACTAAGGACTTAAAAAAATGTAATTTAAAGAAATAAAGGCACCACAGCACTTCTCACCTTTAGTTATTTCACTGCTGTTTTTATTGACAGACAACAATTCAGTTCATCAGTATGCAGTTCTTACCGATTCGAACCTTTTACGTCCAGGAGGTAAGTGTTGAGCATATTCTTACAAAATATAATCCCACCCACCGACTGTATTCACAACTCAAAAATTTAGGAATTACATGAAATACCAAAACAAGGATTCCCCAAAATCCCAAGTTCCACAATCTTACAGTAGCATATTTGTATGCACAGTTTAAAGAGTAGACTCTTTCCAAGTTCAAAGTTAGTGCCCTGGGAGTACCATAGAAATATCCTGGAATTATGCTTGCATAGAAAATATGCACCAGGATTTTTTGCCTTGAAAAAATTAGAAAAAAATGCAGATTTTACATGGTCTATGTATGTGGTATTCATCTTGGTAATTTTGACCCTTTGATCACCAGTGTCTGTTTGACACAGTAAAATCATGTGGTTTCACCAACTAGACAAACTTATCAATGCTTATCGAGTTAATATAACTGATTTTCTAGGTACAATGTCTCACTTATCAATAGACAGTCGTTCGCTCCCTCGGCATTCACCGAGATTCTCGATCCCAACTCCAGGACACCGACGTGAAATGTCGTCTTTTTCAACGCCAGAAGAAGCGAGACCATCTCCAATTCCTGTAGCATCTCCGAGTTATGCTGAAATGAATGCGAACCGAACAATGGCATTGGGTCAAAATCAGGTTATACACCATTTTTTTCATTTACTAAGAACATAACGGTGATATTGCGCAATCATCTTATATACTCCATTGAATATGCATCCAGTGTGACTGAAATAAGATAACTTTTGTTTTGAAAATCTCAAAAAAGATGCTCAGATTTGTTAATAAAACATTCTTTCAAGTTTTCTCTATCTAAAAAAGGTTTTCCGCGACATGCAATTTCTTGGGCAACCACAAAAGTAGCAGCAGTAACATTACTTGATGATTTTAACTATGAGGCAAATGCATTCTGAGTTTCAAGAATATCTTGAATGTCTAACTAAACTTAAATTTAATTTACATTTTTTTAAATAAAATTATTTCGGTAAAATATTTGAGTAGCCAAGAGCCACAGGTTGCTGACCCCTGTCATAGAAAAAATCTCTTATATTCCTTTATTTAATCGTGATCTCTTGTCAATCAGCAAATACCAAACGATAGTGGTCTCCAGTACGCCGAATTAACATTTCATAAGAATGATGAAGAGGACCGTTTCTTGGTGGTTGCATCCTCCCAGAGGAACAACAATGGCGGACAGCAGCCAGAAAGTTGTTATGTGGAGAACACCGGAAGCATTACAAGAAAAAAGTTTCAGGAGAAATATCCACAAGTCACCGGCCAACATCTTTCAGTCGCAAGTAGAAGTTGCGAAAACAACCAGATCTCCCCGCTGATCATAAGTCCAGCGTCACCACAGTTTCCAAGATTTTAATGTTTTTCGCGGTAAGTTTGTTTTTTCTGTTCATCACATATTTTTATCTATCGTTTTCTACGACGGCAATTCCTTACAGAATCTAGTTTCTTTCATGATTATCAGTGCAGTGGACCCTCACTAGCATTATATCTAACTAAATAACGAAATAAGGAATAATCCCAAACTTACTGAGCAGACTTAGTGACTGTGAAGTGACTTGGCGTGGGACGATAGTGGTGTCACCTTCGTCTATGCAGTAAACTAATCACACAGCCACGGTGTTGGTGTTAAAGATAAAAAGAATACTTTTTCATGCAGCCTCATTATTTCAGCTGGTATATGCCTGTTTCAAAGATTTCAATGGGCCTTGATGATAACTAAGAAAATATGGCATGTGCTTAATGAAGTGGGGTCCATCTGGGTCCATGGTATGCAATGAATTCCTTTGTTTCATTAGTGCAACTGTTTTTTGAAATATCTTCACTAACATTTTTATTCACGATTTCAACTAACAAGATATATTGGAATTTCTGACGACATAATAAAAAAAAAATATGAAATGATTTATAATCGAAAAGCAATATTCTGAAATGAATAAAATCAATTTCCTTATCAACATGAAAATAGTAATGCAGGCGAAATACTCAATTTATAGATTCTTGTATCCGAATCTTATTCCATTCTGGAATGTTTTAAATAATCCGCAATTAATGTCAAATGATTTGAAATGTCAGTCAGTAGCAGCCGTTTAGGGTGAAAACCTTAATCAATACAATAAACCCTCATTTAAACACCAGTCAAGTCAGTTACTAATAAACTTACCAAAAATTTGGTTTAATACTATGCAGTCTCTATATATGCTTCGCTGATGCTGGGAACATTGGATATGATATAGATATATGTTCAAGGCTTTCATTCTTGACCAGAATTTCAAATTGTAATGGGGGAAAATTACAGAAGAACACAGTGTAACATCTCTCGGATATGATGCAATGACCCAATGAACATTTACGTGTTTGATAACCGTTTCTGAGACCAATTTATGGAAGGGGGGGGTTACTTCACTCCGCTTAGATTTTTATGTGACTAGGGCAGTTGGGGGCAATGCATATGACCCACATGGCGGGTAATTGGACCCCCACTTTATAGCGAAATGAATTGAAGAGAACATTCGTGAATGAACGTCAGAGAAATCTACCAGTTTTTCCCAGTCCCTGGCATTTACATCGCAGTTTCCAAAAGGTTTTCGCTTTTACTCCTCCTAAGCGGGGAGTTAACTGGAATAGCATAATCGTAATCATCGAAATCCTTCATTTTGAATATCGGACTGCGCGTTCCCTCCCTTATCGGATAGAATCGACTGTTATCTGCGTGATTAAACTCGCCATTCGGAGAAAGGAGATTGTTGTTCTTCGGCGACAGAACCGGGGAAAAGACGTGCGGTAGGGGGTCACTTTGATCAAAAGTACTCATCCCCGAGGAAGACACCGTTGAGTTTTGTCTGCTTATGTCACTTTGTTTCGAAAGATGACGGTTTTTGTCAAAGCAATCGAAAGGAACTGCGTAGACGTCTTCTGGTGGGATGTGAATAACTTCCCCACTTCTCGATAAATCGGTCCGCCCCATCTTCAATTTCCGCGACACATCCTCTTCTGAGTGAGACTGCAAAAATCTTGGACCGTTGAACGGGAGTTTCGGGGTGAATCTTGAATTTGTTTTTATAGAGGTCGTGTTGGGTACAATTCTGGGTGAATTTGGGGCGGAAGAAGCGTGGCTAACGGTTAATTTCGATCTCGGTTGTTGCGAATTATTTCTTGCTAGAACGCTGTTACGGCCAGGGGACTTGTTTTGCCTTTTAATATATGCGCCGGCTTTCGGGGTCGCTGGAGCACTTGTTAACGCCAGGGGACTTACTGGAATGGGTGAAGGAGGTGGGGTAGGAAAAATAGGAAATTTATGATGCGGAGACAGTGACTGACGGCGTATGGGTACTCGGGGTGAATCATTTGATCTTCTTCGTGGTTGTTGGACCTCTCCCGTGGGTATGTTTTTTTCCGTGGGAGATTTTGATCTTGGTGGCGTGTGGAACTGTTTTTTAGACCAATTTATAGGACTACCTCGGGAGGGGCTGTTATCTAAACTTCGGGGATCATCGCCCCGGTCCAATTTCTGTCGGGACGGGACTTTTGGGGGTAATGCACAGGATCTACTTGTTTCCGAAGTTAAGGAATTCTGCTTGGATTGTCTTGTACCATCTTGTGTTGAATCTATAGCGACCTCTTGTGACGTTGACATTTTCTTTTCGATTGCCTTTATTACATCTTCGGCATCCATTGTGTCGTCGACGACAATATCATCGAAGGAACACATTCGCTTTTTCGGAGGTTCTGGAGGTGGTCGCCGTTTGGGCTTGAAGTCATCGATCTTGGTCGAGCCTTGACCGCATACAATCCTGACGTCACCGAACTTGGGCGATGACGTAGCAGATCGACTCCCGCTCTGGTAAGGGAAGAAAAAAAATTGGTTCACTGGCTTGTAGCTTTCATCCATCTTTTCTATCTTCATTTCATCAAACGGTTGGCTTTTCGATTTCGAAAGTTTCGTTTTAAATGCTCCCCACGGTGTTCTCGGCGACAGATTTTCCAACCTGATTTCCGACTTGTCCTCTTTGACCTCGTCGGTGACGGGCGGTTCCGGGATTTCTAATTTTTGTCCCGAGCTCTTCGCCAGCCATTTCATCTCGCTCTCTGTCAGCTCCAAACAGGGTGACGAAATTTTACCTGAGAACGTACTTCTACGTCTGCGTAAATGCCCTGACTTGTCATCACTGGCGTCAGCGTCGATTTCAAGGCCCCGATTGGCTTCCAGCTCAGCCTTGGCCATTTTTTTAAGGCGTGGAGGGGGGATGGGTGGCGTGCTAGGGTCACATGCCATTTCGTACTCCAAAAACTTGAAATTTTCCCCGGACCTCGATGGTGGAGCCGATTTGGGGATATCTATTTCTTCATACTGATGTCTTGTAAGTTTGGCGTGACTCCTCACTTTATCGGTTGTAATTTTATCGCTATGTGGCGCTGGTTCTTCCCGGTGTGCTTCAGCTCCACCGCTAAGAGGAGCTAGTGACACTGGAGATTTTTTCTCATTACTCGCAGGAGTTTCCCTTTGAACTTGGGGTTGTGAACTTTGGCTTTCATTTTCTTCACTGTGTTGTACGGATATCATTGACCTCGGCCTCTTGCTATTTCCTTCTCTGTCGCTGATTTGTCTTTGCCATGACCCGCCTTCCAATTCGCAAATGGATATAAGCGCTTGTATAACCATGGGCAGTTTCTCGCCAGTAAACTGCTGCTGTCGGAGTATTTCGCAGAGCTTTTTCTGGTCTATTTTTTCATTGTTTTGGACGTCTAGCGATTGCTTGATCCCCTGTGTGTGTAATTCTTCTCTGTATTTGTATAAAGCGTCGAGTAAATTTTCAGGTTCGCTTAATCGGCGTTTGGTAAGACTCGTTCGTGAATTAATTCGTCTTGGGATCGGCCTGACTATCTGTGGTTCCGTCGTAGTGCGTTTATCGTCCCTATAGAAAACGGAATCGATGTTTATCAAAAGGTTAATGTTGTAGCGTGACACAGTAATACGAATGAAGTTTAACAAAAAAAAAAAACTGAAATGTCGGTTAATGATAAATCGGAGCTGTCGACTGGAATTCAAGTCCGACAGAGCGACGGCGTATTTGCGTAAAATATCGCCCATGACAAGTATGACTGAAATTGCGTCCTTGTCTAAACATCTGACACACGTCCTTTAGCTAATTATCCATAATAACAGTTCAAGACAGATTGATTTGTGACGATGGGAACTTTATGTGTACAAGGGATACATAAATATATCATAAATTTGCCCAAGAGAGGAATTTGGAAAATAGTTTCTAGGTGTTTTGTTCTGTTTACGCAAGATCTGATGTTATCAGCGCTACATGATAGTTTTCTAGAATCTAGATTTACCTTCTAGCTTCGAGTTGTAATGACAAATGACTATTAGTTTCTCAGCACGAGGCTCAGGGTTCTCATTAAAGTTGATGAAAATTTTTGAATATGTGGTTGATTTTTTGTTCTTTTGTTTTCTCTAATGATCAAGCGTCTGGGGAGGAAATGTATTCGTCTGGGGGTGGTAAGAGAGGAATACGGAAAAAACGTTGAGAACCTCTGGCCTATTACTTCGTACTTAGTCTGTTCGAACTCTGAATTATACGAAGTCTAGCGGTTTTTAATTTTGTCGTCCATCATGAACCAGAACATGAAAATGTGTTCATATATTGTGAGCAGTGATGAGATTCAATTGAATTCCTGAATGGTTTTAAAATTAAAGTTTTCTCTTATTCAACGCATTATTAGCGGCATATTTTTCTTCATCAATTTCATCGACTAAAATAATTCGGTTTGTATGGAATTTTAAATCCCACCACTGGGAGCATGCGCACGCTATCAAACTATGAAGCATGCGATGCAATGAATTTCCTCCTTCGTTTGCTGCAGAAACGAATAGAGATATATGTTTTGTGACTTTGGATGATAGACATTACGTATTTACTATCTCTATTTTGATCCAAGTCCGATTTGTCAGGCGATATTGAACCTTTTATGCGGTAATATGGGAAAATATCCGTTCCTCTGGAAAAGATTACACCGTAATTATTAAACTGGGAAGCCCTGCAACATCGCTTGAATACAGAAATCTACATCATGGATCGTAGCAGCAAGAACAAATAAGTTAATAAGTATCTACAGTAGTCGAAGATATTCTTCAATGAATGATATATGTTAAGATTTTATCACGGGAGAGTTAAATGGAAATATTTAAATTGAAGTTCAAGCATTGTAGCATATTTATTAATTTTCATTTCCGTCTTTTCTCAACGTGAAATAAGCGTGCGTGCTGATACGGACTTGAGACGTATTCCCCGAGATATGTATTTTCTCATTCTGATACCATATACAAAGTTCTACCTAGTTTCTGCAATGTATCTATGACGTCACTCACCCTGATTGATTCTGATTGGTTTGTCCACCATGTGATCTTGTTTTCGGATATTCCTTGACAACCATTGGTTGATTGTTTTCATATGATTCCTGTAAATCTGCTCCCGATCTTCGCCAGTGTTTCCGTTGCATATCATTGCTCCCTCTGCGAACATTTTGTGGCAGGCGGTTGCGAACTTGAACGTAGTCGTCTGCGTTAGAGTTGCTTCGGCGGGTGTAATATTCTTCGGCCCCAGAATCTGTTCAATTGAAAAAACATTTGTAGTGAAGTAAATCCCAGGACCGCTCACGGAATGATTTTCAACTGAGATGGTGACTTACCTGTAATTATCGACCACCGCGAACGGAAGAAATAAGGATTGTACTCCTGCAATTAAAAAAAAGATATTACGCAATTATACTGTCGTAAATTTATCAGGGATTTTATCCACTTACGCTGGGGTCACCGTAGTAATAGCTTTTCTCAATTGGATCCATCCACGACATGTCAGAGTAGTCAGAATCATCAGAAAATCTCTTGCTAGCATCCGGTGGCTGATAGTATGGCTGTAAATTGGAAACAACGGTGAATATAGAAAGTTTGTACCGTTCAATTATTTATGAGACAAATGGATCAAAGTGCATATGTCATTTTCTATACACATGTAACAACGAATATAACGCGTAGCGTAGCGTTAGATGTTCACTTACCTGCTGATTTATATGTGGTCCTGGTCTGTATCCCACACGTTGGTCGAAGTTTATCTGTACATCATTCTGCCGCCTGATGTCGTCAATGCGCGGGTTCATAGGTCGTTGACGCATTTGCCGGTGTCGTTCGTCAGTGAAATGTTGTTTGATCGGCTGTGAGTACATGTTGTTTCTGTGTCTATTCAGTGGAAATAGAGAAAGTTATTGCGATGTATTAACCACGGAAGATAAAGTCTGAGGTACTGAGAGCTCGGTGAGTGATTTTCTTATTCATGAATTAGCAAATAGTGATCCAACTAGATATTTTCATACTTGTGCTCAAATGTGCTACTGTAGAATGTAATCTACTTCATTTGTCATTTGTATTTGGATTATAGTGAGGACATGTCTTGTAGAGAACTCAATAGTGGCAAATTTATACATCGACTGTTTGATTTTTCAATTTTTAAGGCTGTCTGAGCTGATATCTAGCATTTGTCACTAAATGTGACTAGAGACTCACATTTCAATTGGGGTTCACGCAAAGCTAGAGTTTTCCTTGAACAGACTTAGCATAAAGCGTTATGATTATAGTTACCTGTAAGCTTCATACAGATTTTGAAGAAAGGCAAAGAATTGAATATTGGGATAGAAGGGCTGCCTAATAGAACTTATAAATGGTTTAGGATCTTGTCCATTTTGTAATCACAAGAAGCTATAAGACAAGGCTCAGTCATACTAGATAGGCTGAGACACAAGCTGGGACTCGGGGACTGAGCTAGCAGTGTCATAGCAATTACTAAATAAAATACTATTGAGTTACAAGTTGATTCAGTCAGATAAAAGATGGAATGTCACTGCATAATAATAGTTTACAAGCGGATTAAGTAGAAGTGAAAATCAAGTTTCAATGCAAAATAAACTTGAAATTAGAAAAATTGGGTTCTAAATTTTGAAGTTCGGAACATTAGGAGCGACACCATGTGTTAGTGTACTCTATATGTTAAAGGTGATTAGTTTAAAGGTCACCTGTTTTGTATTTCTTGAGCCGATGGTTGGTACTGTCTAAAGTGGTCGGATACGTTGACGTATCTCCTCATTTGAGGGGGAAGTTGTGGATGATCTTGCCCATACATTGAGATTTCTGACCCATTGGGATGATGGCTCCCAACAACTGGATAAATGTCAGATGGTGGGCCCATATTCTGTGCTCCGTTGACATAAAATAACCCATTGTGCACCCCGTTTTGATGGATGTTAGGATGCCGTGGTGGGATTTTACCATTGGCTGATTGGGGATGCAGCTGTGGGGGTTCATGGCTGGGGACAATTGGGGGTAGTGGGGGCTCTCTTCTAGTAGGTGGAAGTAATGGGGAACGAGGGGGCGGAGAGAATGTTGGTGGGTATTCATCATGCTCGTTGTACCCTGGAAGTTCATGAAGCTCTTTAGTTAAATTCACCACTTTCACAGGCTCTTCCATTGCCCCATTACTAGGGACCCTGGGATTCTCACCCCACGAGGATGACGTTTTAACGATGTTGATTTCTTCATCTAAGTAATTCCTATCTGGAATCGGAGGGGGTTTTTGATGGTTTTGATAGAGTATTCCTTTCAAATTTCCAGGCTCTGATGGTGTCCCTCCCCTTACCCTGGAATAGTCAATATCTTGGGTAGGTAAGACCTGATGGGATAGGTTCCTTTCTCGTGAAGGCTGTCTGGGATTTCTGTGCGGGATGTCGTGATTATACGGCACGCTGTTTTCGTCTGTGATAGAAATATGAAGCAAATCAAATATTTATGTTAGATGAATTTTGCACCATTTCATTAATTCCTTTTCCATTCCCACTTCTCAGTTTGTTCAATATCTGGACCAGTATAAGCGACGAAGCCAATAGCCTATATAGTTGTAATGCTTGCATGGAATAAGTGAATGGCTAGTATACATTCCCACTTCTCAGTTTGTTCAATATCTGGACCAGTATAAGCGACGAAGCCAATAGCCTATATAGTTGTAATGCTTGCATGGAATAAGTGAATGGCTAGTATACATTCCCACTTCTCAGTTTGTTCAATATCTGGACCAGTATAAGCGACGAAGCCAATAGCCTATATAGTTGTAATGCTTGCATGGAATAAGTGAATGGCTAGTGTACAAAGCATGTTGTTACTATTGTATATGATGATGATGATGTGTAATACCTTTCCTATTTACTGTATTAGGTAAGAAGACGTTGAACAGGTAGAGTGATAAGATTGACGCAAGAGCAAGGAGATGTAATATGTAAGTCTCAGAAAATGGTTAGACGTGACGATGAGGAAACATATACGGAATTGATTATCAAAACAGAAGTGTGATTATTTGTAATGGATTGCAGAGAAAATTATTATTGTTATTCAGTGAATTTGAACATAAAATAATAGTACGTTCTACCCGAAAAATTAATTAAAAGTTTTTAATCTATTATCATTTTTGTATGTTAAAAACCTAGAAGATGTGGACGTGTAGCCGGGAACAGCACAAGATAAAACTTATCAGGAACAACTCGTTTATTTTAGTCATTTTTAGATGGTAGGCAAACTATTCAGCATTCACCCTTGCTTTCTATGCTTAAGATTAGAATACTTACAGAGAACTTCTGTTGAATCCTGTCCATAGTGGAAACTTCTCAATGGATATTCAGATTTTGGTCTGGTAATTGAGCTAGTCCTCATGCTTGGATAATTGTTTGATAAAATGCTCTTTCTTTGACTTGGTGTACCTCGTACATCTGTTGATCTTGGTCTTAATGGCACAACATCTGTAAGAAAATATTGCTTTAAATTGGGATTGAATTGGTTGATACACCAGAATCCCTAGAGATTTCCTATTCCATGTAATTCCTGAAATTTTGAGGTTGGCTGAGAATCCCTGCCTGAAAACAGGGTTCTCATGAAATTATTGACATTTTCAGGGAATTCACGATTCTAGTCGCACAATCCCACAACATATATACGTACAGTGGAACCTCAGCTTTTGTCATTTATAGTTTTTTTATCAAGGAAAAAAATACGCTGGCCTCAGTCCCAAATTTTGGTGCTCGTGTGGTTGTTCCGAATACACTGCTATTTTTGTGATACAATTAAAGTTGTTTTTTTCTACTTTTGTAATAAAAAGTGTTAATTAGTAGTAGTGACCATGGTCTAATTTTGGAGGAAGGTATGGCTAGTCTTTTTTGTACATAAGTGAATATGGCCCTTTAGAATTGTGATTCCCGATAGCTGGTTAAATGACTTGTGAGATACTGCTATTCTATATCCCATTCACATAAAAGAAACTTATATATTTTGGGATTTTTATATTTGTTTCGGATTAAGTGTTATTTAATGGTGAAATACTGCTAAAATTATGATGTATATACATATGATTTCTTCATAAGGTAATTGCTGTAAATACTTGAGCGAAAGTCTATCTAGAGTATTAGATGAGACTGAAGTATAAGGTCAATTCGAGCAGTCCTGGGCATAGCAAGGCCCGCGGGCCACATTGACTAGTTCCCGTAAGGTTAAATAGAAATTAGAAAATAAACGTATTGTAGCAACCCAGCCTTTGTTTTTTGAAAATGTGATTGAATAAATGACATTTCTTGTAAGGCAATCTCATATCTTCATTGTTTAGTAGTCATAACATTTACTATCACCAGTCACAGCTTGTCAAAACAATGCAATATACCGCTTTTCACAAAGGAATAAAATTAATGTTATACAGAAGTGAGTTCAGGTTATTGGCCTGGCCCTCCACAATATTTTTTGTTCTTCGTGTGCCCCCCTGGGAAAATTTTGCCTCTTTTTTATAACTGACTCGACTCGACTCGTTGTTAATTTTTGAGTAAAAATCTCGAGACTTTTACTCCAGTATTTATGCGAAAAAAGATTTCTTCTGCAATTTCATTCCACGAAATATTCAAAATCAGCAAAAAATAATGCCAGTTAATCGAAATCATTGGAAAAGGATCGAACTTATTGAATCACGTCATGAATCACATGTTAGACTGATCAAACCGGATGTAACAGTTGCCAAATGCTCAAAATTTGTAAAATTAACAATTTTTCTGAATTCAACTCAGCAGATTTAGTGCCAAATGGATGATTAGAAATCATTTCCTATAATTTTTATATACGAGAGTGTCTTACAATTAATTCCGATGTAATCATAATGCATTGCGCTTGTAAGAGAATGAATAAAAGTAACGTTCAGGTCACCGGGTTAAGAACGTTCGACTCTTTTTGATATATACAGGCTGCACACCATTTATCCGGCTTTCTGAAAACCGGCTGGTTGTAGAACAGCTAAAGTTTGCTGGGTGATCGCTTTGTTTTAATCTTCGTGATGCCCTATATATTTTATTTAGTATTCTATATTTAAGGAATTTGCATATGCTTAAGCTTCCGGTAGGCTGTATGTCATTACTGCTATGATCCATGATGGTGATGCGATGATACTGTACAATGTTTAATATACACTTTGGGGTCATCACAATAACAAGGACTACCACAACTATGGCGCGTGATTTGAATCTTACAGATCGCTGTTTTTCGATTTTTGAATATTGTTTTTGCCGTCTGAAACCGCGAGAACGGAAAGACTATTAGACAAGCTGTCATTTAAAATGAACTGATTCACCGCGAGTACGAAAATAGTTACAAAGTACCTATCGGACCATATAACATAGAAATAAACAGTGAAATTTACAAATGGACCGAAAGAAAGAACTTAAGAAACATTAGTGCCAGTGAATATGATTACGTCATCACATTCTGGCATGATTAATGACGTTGTCCGCCTTCCAACAATCATTCATCAATTATGTCACGTAAATTCGAAGCTATACAATAAGTTCTCATGATTATCATCACGTATTCACGTATTGTATTACTGCCAATCGCAACATTTCGTTGTTATGATTTATTATTATTTTTGATTCAGACAATCACTGATATAAGTTCATTAGTTCACAGATACTTTGCAAACGTAAAGCGTTATTGTGTTTTTACATGTGTCGACACTCTGTATATCTTATATCAAATGGACTATTTCTCAAGATCCATTCAATGTAGCGACTTCATTCGTGTTATAGTATATACCGTATATGCCAACGAATAAGTCGAGTCTTAAAGCATAAAAATAACCCAAAACCTGGGGATCGACTGATACTGGCTCCAAATATTACGGTCATTAGTTCCATTAGAATTCTACTTCCTTCGATACTACCATCAGTGTACCTAATTCTATCATGTTAATCTTTTACCACAACTTGTATGAAAGATTCAAGTTTTATATACAACTTGCATGCTAAGCTGCTGGTTAACACATACAAATTCTTGATAGTTAGACGGAAGTGATGCTACCTTAATATGAGGGTCGACTTATCCGCTGACATTACGGTATTTCACATTTATACCGTTAATCGGAAACTCTTTTTCTTCTGCTATTGTGCTCAATTTCCTGTTCTGCTCGCCACCTAGGTATTCTATTTAAAATTAGAATAAAATTGCGTTGAACCATCGGTAATATATAGTAATACATTTAGGCTGGAATGCTGGACGCTATTGGAAACATTTTCACAGGTTCACAGGCGAGGTTTTCTTCCGAGTTTTAATCGTATTTATATGCTCCGTACAGTGGTATGAATTTCTCAACATAAGGTTGGCAGGAATTAAAAAGTATTATATCCTTTTAGACAGGCATAGATTCTGTCATATATAATTTATAAGATGCTAACTTGGTTTTATTATTGCCCTGTCGTCCATTCTTTCAACGCTCCTATGGATCTTATCCATCGCCACCTTTAGGAACTAATGCAATAAGCAATACGGTAATTTGAATATTATCCACGCTAATGCATGGTATCTATTATTAACCAGGCCCTCTGAACATTCCCTACTTCCAATTTACGATAAAAAACACGCGTCTGTCATCTCAAAGAGCTGTGTCATTTCGCTAGCATGACATCATCAAAAACTCACTGTTTGTGACGTCGTTTTTGGTGGTTGGCGAAAGGTTTTCTTCAGCTGTAGACGTAGTTTTTCTCTTTGATTTCCTCCTTTCGAATAGACTTCCGATAAAATTTGTGAATTTCTTCATTTTAACCGATTTCAAAATCAAAATGTTATTTGCCTATCCCTAATTTCATTGATTCTGCAAGTGCTATGATGTGGTAAAAGTATATTTGAGTTGGCGATAGCAGAAAATAAGGCCCCAGCACTACAATAGGCCTACATTCATATGGTAGTGTACTAATTCTGCCATGTTAGTCCTGTACCACAACTTGTATGAAAGATCTAAGTTTATATATTACTTGAATGCTAAGCTGCTGGTTAACATATACAAATTCTTGACAGTTAGATGGAATTGGAGCTGCCTTAGTTTGGGGAACGACTCATCTGGCAATTGTAAACTAAAACATAAAATACGTCTCAGAAATTAAGAGGTCAACTTAGATGCCCACATATCCGGTATATGAATATATATTCCTTATCATAGCTCAAACTAGCCTTCAGTTATATATATATATATATTGAGCTACCATATTTTCGTAACTAAAAACCGGGAGGCCTAAAAAAACAGCATTTTAAGTTTGGTTCACATTTAGAATTATATAACTATTAATTAGTTGCATTTTGGGCAGTCCAAAACTAATATGCAGAATTAAAATATCACAGAATAAACAAAATAAAGATATCGCATTGAATTATAATTTACTCTTCGACATATCATACTTTTCTGTACGTAACACAGCATAGGATATGAATATGATATATAGTGGACGCCGCTTACTGTGATCGCTTTGGAACAGTCTGTCTTTTTGATAACAATAACTGGCTGATAACATTAAGTGACGGATATAAATATATTTTGCGTCTGATTGATATTGATAACAATATCCGATTGATAACATAATCCGACATCATAATAAATGACATCCATTGTATGTATATGTATAACGAACTGACCACATATTTACTAGATCTTGAAGGGTTCTACAATGCTGTATAATCTAATGTAATCTGAATACTGGTATGATCTGTTACTATTCTTATAACATCTCTGTTCTGCAGTGATTCTACTATGCTGATCACATTGATATATATTTTGAATATACTCAACTTGCAGGTTTTTAGTGTGTATAGCTTAGTTCTAAGTACAATGTATCATCTACTATATTATTCATATAAACTCGGTCATTTGATTTATCATATAATATATGACGTATAGTACAGCCTCCGCGTAGTACAGATTTTTAGACGATTGCTATTCACAGATGTTTAGATACAATAGTACTTCGATTATCACCTCATAAGGGAATTTTCATAAACTAAAGGGTATCCGTTTATGAGGTCGAAAATAAGCAACAAATAGGTGTATATTCGGGTGAATGGAACGTTTTTCAGTCGTTTGGATCAGAGGTATCAGAGTGTAAATGTTGAAGCGGAGTTTTTCCTAGAGCTTGGTGACATATTCTATTCGTTGTTACGCGTGTATAGGAAATGAAATGATATGTAATTTGATTCATTTCTATGATATTGAACTGAATGTTACAGGGCAATGTTAGGACAGCATTTTCCACCCCAGCGTACGCACATGTGTATAAAGAACTATTACTGAAGTTGATGCCTTTGAACATAAATAATTTGCATCGGTTCTGGAGAACCGGTTATAAGAATAATAAAAGTTAGCAAAACCTGAAATATTTTAAAATGAAAGTTCCCTTCCGCCCTCACGAACGTAGAAAATAACAAATTGCGTAAGTGCTAAATAGTATACTCGTACATAAATTGGGATTTCTGTTGATGAAACTCTGCAATTCATATCATCATATTATCATATACATTACGCCTACGCGTCAAGCAGTTAGCTACCATTTGCAAAATAAAAGAAGTGTGCCGAAATAGCTTCGCGCCCACGGGAAAACAAGAATCTAGCGCCCCCACATATATATATTTCAATTTATCAACTGTTTCACGACACTATTATGAAGCAACTATGCAGTGTCTCTGGATCGCAATAATTTTTCGTATACCGTTTATTTACTATATTTTTTCCGGATATGTATGAATTGTGAAGCAATGCAGCCTTGATGCAATGTTAGCACCTACTATAGCTACTGACCTGTGCTGATTTACGAAATAAAAATATGCGCCCTTATTTACTTTGATTACTTCATTATGCTTCGTTCATAATGAAATATCCTCTAATGGCCTTCGATGCTGGTGAAGGTGATAATGATAATCCAAAATATTCCTTTTTGTAAACAAAGTCCTTTCAAATAAACACTTAGCTTATATCGCGTGAAGGAACGTTTGTTCTGTCAATATTTACTGGTCCATATTGTAGAATTTGGCTTAAACTATCACACAAGATTCACACGCTATTCCAGACCATTTTGTAGCTCTCATCTAAATTTTGAATTCTTCTCTATCTCTTGTAGCTAGATTAGGATTTTCCACTGGTCTACAGATATTGTGAGGATCTCAGTAATAATTACTACTATATCTACTATATCATATATTGACTCGTAAATGTCTCATATTCCATAACTAGTCTTATATTGACTTGATATGAAAAATATTTGGGAAAAGCTAGAGTTAACTGACAAAACACAGATTTTGGCAGAGAAAATGGGTCACAAAGCCTTGGTAGAGCTTCCCAACGCAAAAACGCTGGTTTCAAAGTCAGAAAGGTACCTTAAGACTACCCTAAGACTAAGATACAAAAAGGCTACAGATGTCCTTACACACGAAATGGTTGTACCATTTACATTTGCTTTTCAAGTCGTTTTTCGTTCCGTTCATAAGCCCATGTGAATTAGTTGGTACAGAAACTTTGCATTCCTCATACCGTATTATCGCCCTGGGCGTGTATCTTCGGGGAACTGCTCTCTCTAGTAAATTTGAAATGCGCTATTCTGCCTATCTCTCACTCTACCCTACATAATACACAAGGCCTCAATAGTACCAACTAGAGTAATTATGTGCAAGCTGTAAGTATACTCTATCTATGACACATATCGTCCTTATGCTTGTATAAATCAGTCGAGGAAACACGTCATTGTGGAGGTTTTCGAATTCAAAAAATAACAACCAGTGGTTGTTCTTTATGACAGCACAAATGAAAACACTCCGACGTCAGTCAGATGTCTACGCATTATTTTATCATTGTGACACATCCCGAACAGATCCTAATTATATTATTCTTATCAGAATATACTACAATAGATAAAGGTTTGACCTTGCTCTAACCAAGAGACGGTTGTTTCTACTCTGTTATATGTGAGAAAAATGTCACAGTTATGCAAGGTTGTGACCCAGTCGTTTGTCAGATGCTACGAGAGATTTGTGTGGTTGCGATAGTTCTGGAAGTTTAACTCACTTTCCTGAGAGTTTTCGGCGTGAAATAGTGGCTAAATTATGATTGTAGGTTGTTGTCAGAACGCATCTCCATTTTTTTTCATTGAAATACGTATTCACACTATGCGGAATAATATGCCGAGGGATGTTGTACTGTATCATCATATTATAGTCATCATTATCATGGATCATCGCAGTAAGAACAAGTATCGAGATTCTTTAATAAATGATTTTCTTCATTTTAAACTTTACCACATACACATACCGTGCATCCGCGATAAGTAACATATTTCCCGTAGTTTTCTCATAATTTTGATATAAAAAACGAGTTGATAAAGTAGCCGGAACATAACTATATTGATAAGAACCGAAATAGAGAATGCCAGCAAAATAAACATAACCATTCACCTGCTTGTGAAGTTGATCGACACGGTGGGTGAAGTATGATGTCGGGGGGATTCGGGGGTTTGTACGTTTGCTTGGGACGAAATTGTGGTGGGATGACGTCAATCACTTCATCTAGAGGTTTAAGAACAAAAGTTTTAAGGATTTTAATGAGTCGTAAGAGTTCTAAAGAAAATAAGGGGACCAGAAACCGCTGTTCGGTATATATTAAGGCTAAATCATCCCTTGATCATTGAAAATACATATATATATATATATAGCTGTCTATGATAGTAGGGGTATATTCCTTTGACCACGGGTGGCCAACTTCACCTAGTTTGAGATCGACTTGAAAATTTCTTAATACCTCGCGATCGACCGGTCAAAAACGTAACTTTTTTCCTTTGACTCTGTTACTGTACCTGGCTTTGTATTTACCACACAATCACCAACTGGACAGTTTGGGGCGAGAATGTTACACCTTCCCTTTTTTTATTTGTTCTTTACAAAACACTCACACATCAATATGTTTTTGCTGCGCGCAATTTCCATCTGACATCGGCAGTACTTTTGCAATATCGACGCCAAAAGTTGCACACGTCATAAAGTTACTTGTTATGTTGTTGTGCTTTACTAACCGTGTGCGGCAGATATTTTACTTTACAACTGTTAAAGCATTGCTTTTTAAATTATCCGACTTGAATTGATGGAAATTTTTTATCCTTTGAAGAATTCTGTTTGAAAGCGTATTTACTCGCCGCGATCGACTTGTTGGCCACCCCTGCCTCCTTTGACCTCCCCTGGAATATGTAGACGTTAGATCTTTTCCGCGTGTCAAGCTAAGTCTAAGATCAACGTTGTATAAATAGAATACTTAAAAGTTTCAACGAGAATTGTATTTAGCGAATGATACTTACTGAAAATAAATAAAGATTTGAATTTCATAACGAGATAGTAGGCGTAAAAATAATACGAAAACTAATGTTGTTTTAGCGGTTCAGGAATTTCCAAAATTTGTTTGTTTGTGAGATTGAGAATTTGTATTTAATCACGATGCAATGCGTCATTGTTCATCTCTGAATAACTAACTGTGATGCAAAGCTCATGCAGTACGGAGCATCGTACTGAATTGTATATACTATATACAGTCGTCCCTCGCTATATCGCGGTTAACTTATCGCGGATTCACTACATCGCGGATTTTATATTGTATTGTATGCACTTTAATGTAATATTGTATGTATTTTATTTCATCATAAATGCCGTGCCGTACAGTACTAGTATGTTTAAGCGCTAAAAGTTTAAAAAAATTAAATAACCGGTCAAATGATTGTAGGAAAGGTTAATAAGGTAAATAAGAGTGTGTGAATGATTCATAATGGTTTAAAATACGTTTAACTAAATTCAAATTGCTAAATAAATATGTGGTTTCTACTTCGCGGATTTCACCTATCGCGGGAGGCTCTGGAACGCACTAACCGCGATAGGTGAGGGATTACTGTACAAGCATACCTGCGTTAGCGAGATCATCCCATCGTCCAGTCCCGATTGAAACTCTGTTATCGAAGCGCGTTGATTCAGGTCTCGTGATGCTGACGCGATTCTTATTTCGATAAATGACTTTGCCGTTGTCTTCACTGATGTAAAAATAAGAAAAATAAGAAAAAATAGTAGCATTATAATATTCATATTGCCTTGTGATAATATATTTGTGTCTTTTCGGTATGAAATTGTGGCTGAACCATGATTGTAGATTGTTGTCAGAACGCATCCCTATTTCCTCCATTGAAATATGTATTTACACTATGCGAAATTACTTCGGAACGCTTTCCAAGCATATAACGAGTGGAGTCTCATGATCTATGTACGCGAGCAGTTATTCATTCAATGTAAGTGAAACTAACTCTGCTTCCGGTGAATGAATTCACAGTTCACAATTCACATTCAAAGCATTCTTTGCATGTCTGAATGCGTGAATTACAGTCACGCAAATGTCCCAATGCAAAGCTATCTTTTAGGTATATGTCCAGATTCCTATTTTCGCCGCGGTAATGTAGGATTTTACACCACATGGAGCGCGGGGTTTCTTTAGTCATATTCTGGAATGCATCTGGATCTCAGTGCAAAATTTAGTAAAGATTCATTGAGAAATTGCGACATTGTTGAAGACATAAACATATACTTACGCCAAAACGTTGTGTATGACAGTTGCCTTATGCTTTGGCATCGCCGGCCTCTTGCGACAACACATACACAGCATTATGACAACAACAGATGACGTCAGTATCCCAGCTGATACGGCGATAACGCCTACAGATCCTATTGCTGCTACGTAATACATGACGTCACCAACTACTAAGTTTAAAATCTGAATAATAAAGATTTGAAAACGCGCAGAGAATCCTAGTTTGTCACAAATTAGTAGCACATGTATAAACTTGAATATTAGTCTTCAAGACGACGTCAAAATAAAGGCAAATATTAGATTATAACTTATACTCGCTTTTTACTAATGTATACTGCATTTCTAATACATAGGCTCTCATGTTGTAACTATTTATACTTAGCAAGCTGGATATATGCACAGAGTCTTGTACACTGCATTGCACAGAGAATCAATTGGATATCCAAATGCTCACTATCAAATAATGAGTCGAAAACAGGGAATTCGTATGCTCAGAGTGTAGTCATACAATATAGGAAAAGTTAACTTAATAAGTTCGTGGTTGTCCTTAAATGCGGAAACACGTCTGAGATCAACTTATTCAAACATACAAAATTAGGCCGTACGCGTTCAATGTAGTTAAATATTATTAAAACCAAAACAGTTATGTTATATATTATAATAAACTTTGTATAAAAATGTTTCTGCGATCGACCTAACACTGCCTGACTGTTCAATTCATAGGACACATAATAACCTTCACTGATCACCTTATTACATTGCTTTACTTTTATGGCATATTAAATTCCCTTAAACTTCTAGTATTTCCTAATCCTAAGGAATTTGAATGCCTCCCTCCTCCTTCGTAATTCGCTATTGGCCGGTCCTGATATAAGCTGATCTTTGCTATGTTCATCGTCTCTATATCACTTCTATATTGTCAGTTCTAAACTGTGCAATAGCAACTACAGGACGTTCACCGTTTCAACCAAATTTATTTAAATTTCTTTCGAGTTAGCTATCCATTACGTCCAATTCAGCAACGTCTTCCGCCTGTCAATCAACCTCTTTTTACTCATTGTTATGACAATCTTTAACGGATTGTTACGTGACAGCACAACGAAGTTAAACCACGTTCTGGCGGGAATCACAACCCGAATCATGCTGGGTCACGTATTGATGTTCCTGTTGTATCATGCAAGGTCAATTTGTAAATATCTAACCCTAACCATCCATGCCTATAAAGAAGGCCTGTCGTCTGGACATCTGAGTTTATGGTGACACTTATTGAATTATGTATTAAAGTCCATGTTATGGCATGCAAGATCAATTGCTATATATTTTTCATGTCTATAAGGGAGGTCTGTCTGGACATCTGAAAATAAAATACTGTAAACGCTGGTTGCCTCGAAATCGAACGATGTAAATTACTTCCGCGCTAAAATTCACGCTATTTGAATATTATATTTTTGAGGATGTAGCCCGGTCCTATTGAATCAGTTTGAACTAGTCAACGAGCTCATACTGTATATATTTACCAAAAAGCTACACATACTTTTTACCGAATGCGAGGAGACTTGGATTATGGACTCTTATCTATAATTGATACCGTACGGAGCGTCAAGAATTTCAGTTCCCTGCCTGACTCGCTAGTACTGCGAACATATGACAAAAACTAATGTAACTCCGACTTAGCAGGCCTAAACGCCTAAAAACAAAGGGTATTGGGCCTTATAAGGAGTACGATAATTGTAAGAAATATATGTTAGTGGAGTATATTCCCTTTTACCCACATGGCAAAGTTCTAATGGCCTTTGCGTAAGCGTATTCATATCCTTATGATTAGAATCCTGAAATTAATCTGCATTTTTTAGCCACTCTAGAATGCCTTACTACTTCATCCGATACAATTTCTCAATATTAAATTGCTATATCATGCGTAAATGATATAGGCGGGGGCGTTTATTTAAAGATATTCCGTTCAGAAACTGAGATCAGATATAAGTTGAAAACCAAACAAATGCATACTGACGTAACATTGGATAATATTATTACATCTCTCTGTATATTATTGTTAAGTCATAAATAGTGAGTCAGTATCGTCTTTCAGACGGAAGCAGAATGCGTTGTATAAAGACTTCATTCCAAGGAATGTGCTGTATTTTATTACAAATCGTTCTGATACCAGTCGATTCAAATTAAGAGAATAGATAAACAGTCGTCCCTCGCTATATCGCGGTTCACTTATCGCGGATTCACTACATCGCGGATTTTATATAATATTGTATTGTATGTATTTTATTTCATGATAAATGCCGTGCCGTACAGTACGAGTATGTTTAAGCGTAAAAAGTTAAAAAAAATTAAATAACCGGTCAACTGATTGCGGGAAAGGTTAATAAGGTAAATAAGAGTGTGTGAATGATATACAATGGTTTAAAATACGTTTAAATATATAAAATAATAAAATAAATATGTGGTGTTTACTTCGCGGATTTTCACCTATCGCGGGAGGCTCTCACCCGCGATAGGTGAGGGATTACTGTATATTGTTTGTTGCAATGACATTTACACTATCACCTATTTGCCCTTCCTTCAGTTTTATGTAGAAAAGAAAGAGATTTTATTGTTTTTCCTTACCTTCGCTTTGACTGTGAATTCATAATTCTTAGTAAGTGTAATTTGCTGGAATATTATATATATCACAAGGTATGGTATGTATATAGACACACACATATATATGCCGTATCATATTGTATTGGCTGTGAATGTCGTTCACCGTAATGAAACCTTGCTTATACGATTTTATTAAAGCCCTCGAAGCTAAGTATTACATCAGTTTCTGTAAACATCAAAGTATAATAGAAGCTAGTTACTAAACTGTACTTAGCCAACGCTATGAACTCCTGACAGCATAAGTAATCATGAGATTCTGCTTCCAATAACCTCTGGCTAGCACTGCGTTGCAACGAAAGCTGTGAATTCATATACCGGAAACACACTAAGTTCCACTGAATGAATAACTTCTACGTCGTGTACATAGGTCATGAGACAAGACTTCACAAGTCCTTCGTTATATGTATGGGACATATTGAATACTTATTTCAATGGAGGAAATAGAGATGCGTTCTGACAACAATCTACGATCATAATTCAGCCACTATTTCATACCAAAAAGACACAAATACATTATCGCAAGGCAATATAAATATTATAATGCAAGTGATGGCGAGTGATGCGTTCCGAGTTAACTTTGCATATTGTGAATACTTATTTCAATGGAGAAAAGTTTGAAAAACGGTGTTTTTGAGACGTGAATTAACATCGATTTCGCGCAAAATTGAAATCAAGGCTTCTGGCAGATTGTTGATGGCAGTGTTGAAATAGTGTGAGTTGTCCAAACGGGCCTGAACAGAGAATGGGAACATTTGGCATAATAATGAGGTGCCTCGCTATATCGCGGTTCACTACATCGTGGATTTTCATATAATACATATCTAATTTTGTAATGCGGATTTTCGCTATGTCGCGGTATTTTCTCTTCCTTCAGCGGAAACCGAATCAGAAGATCCTGCAACACCACCAGTATTTTATTTCACTATAAATGCTGTGCCGTACAGTACTAGTATGTTTAAGCGCTAAAAGTTTTCACGGTTTCTCGCAGTGATAAAATGTACTCGTATGTTTTCATATTATACAATTTTCTGCATCAATGTTAGGAGGAAGTCCTTTTTTTCGAGAACTAGATGTAATTTCACAGCAGCGAAAACTAAGGACATTACGTAAATCATTTTCGCTACAGCGAACCCAATTTTCCTTCCTACTAAGCTTCCAATTCGTTTCAAGGACAGTTTCCAGTTGATTGTGTGTTTTATAAAATAGCGAATGGATTCTTTGTCTGTAAATATTTCTAATTTAGCCTCTGTCAGAGAATGTTTGTTACTGTATGAACCACCTCATATCTGATTTGCGTAGCGATTCATCAAAGAAATGTAAGCAGTTTTACTCAAACACCCCGTAGCGATCCTATTTATCTTAGATTTACTTTAATTTTCCCACTTATACCAAAAGCTAAATCATATTTCTGCTTTTTATTTGAACGTAATCTAGAAGGAATTAATGGTTATCATTGATTGGGTTTAAATAATACTGACTATATTCTATTTGGCTACAGTTTTTTACACAACAGTCCAGTAAGAGACTGTTTCTGAAAGTTTTGCTCCGCTTTTGTAGCTTCTAATTAAAGTAAGTAGAACCAGTTGGAAACCTTACTAACACTGAGATTTTGGTGTTTATAAAAACAACAAGAATATCGTATGTAGGGAACTATTCATTTAGGTGTGTCTCAATTCGCTGTCAAGTTAACTTCATCCCCTACTTTCTAAGAATATTCGACCAAGAGATATACTATGAGAATTGAATTTGCGTGAAATCATGAATGAATAGCAGATGTTGGTGCCTCTTTGACAAGACTAAACACGGCAATACAAATAATACCATTGGTTTCCTATATCACATCAGCCCTGTAATAGTACTTATACAGTCAAACTGAACAATGAACGTTGGTCTCTACAGTTCTACTAATTCAGATTCCACAACAGTTTTTGCGGAATAAAGCATCACTAATATCATTGACTGCTTGCGGTATTACTTCTATTGATTGGAAAATGTATTATTAGTAGTTTGTGGTATTATTTCTATTGTCTAGCGGATGTAACTGTAGTTGCTAATGGTATTTGTGGTTCAAAGTTTAATAGTATTGGACCTATTGCTAAGACTATCATATTTTCATAACTAAAACCGGGACACTTAAAAAAAAACGGCATTTTAAGTTTGGTTAATATATAGAAGTATATAGCTATTAATTAGATGCATTTTGGGCAGTCCAAAACTAATATGCAGAATTAAAATATCACCAAGAATAAACGAAATAAAATATCGCATTGAATTATAATTTACTCTTCGACATATCATACCTTTCTGTACATAGCACACGACATTAGAAACGGGACAATCCTGTAAAAAGGGGACGTATGGTAGACCTATGTATTGTAGATATAATATGATCAGTCAGTGGTATTGTCTTGTCTAGTCCAGTCCAGTAACATCGTGCTTCTATTGATTAGCAAGTTTCAGGAATGAAAGGAAGTGGTTTACCGACATTTGTAGTTTCATAAGGTACAAGTTTATTTTAAACCATTTAACTGCAAACCGCATTTGTTTCCTATCAGTAGATAAATTATATTAAAACAATGGCTCCGTTAGACCTAGATCGAATGGTTCAGATCGCAAAGAACTGTAAATACCTTCCGGAAAACGACTTGAAAAAATTGTGCGACTACGTTTGCGACTTACTCCTGGAAGAATCTAATGTACAACCGGTGTCGTCTCCCGTGACGGTATGCGGAGACATACATGGCCAGTTCTACGACTTGCTCGAGTTATTTCGCACGGGCGGGGAGCTCCCAGACACGAATTATATATTCATGGGTGATTTTGTGGACAGGGGCTATTACAGCCTCGAAACTTTCACGTATTTGCTGACCTTGAAGGCGAAATGGCCGGAAAAAATCACTCTGCTGAGAGGAAATCACGAAAGCAGGCAAATCACCCAAGTTTATGGGTTCTACGACGAGTGTCAAACGAAATATGGAAATGCAAATGCTTGGAGGTATTGTACAAAAGTATTCGATCTCCTCACTGTCGCCGCAATCATCGATTCTTGCGTGCTGTGCGTTCACGGTGGCCTATCCCCAGACGTCAAAACCCTCGACCAGATCCGAACCATCGACAGGCAGCAGGAGATTCCGCACAAGGGTGCTTTTTGTGACCTCGTGTGGTCAGACCCGGAAGACGTAGAAACCTGGGCGCTCAGTCCAAGGGGCGCAGGATGGCTTTTCGGAGCGAAAGTGACCAACGAATTTGTGCATTTAAATAATCTCAAACTCATCTGCAGAGCCCATCAGTTGGTTCACGAAGGATTCAAATATATGTTTGATCAGAAGTTGGTAACTGTATGGTCCGCTCCCAACTACTGCTACAGATGCGGAAACATCGCTTCGATTCTGCTGATTCAATCGCCGGATGACAGGGAACCGAAATTGTTCAGAGCTGTGCCGGATAACATGCGCGTGATACCGACAAGAAACACCACTCCCTACTTTCTTTAGATATTTACAGAACAGACGAAGTTTCAGTCTTACATGATAAGACGGAATGTTAATTATCTTGCAAATTACTGCAAGCTGACATTTTTCCCTGGTTGCGATTAAAAAACAGGATTGCTCAACAGTCAGATATCAACAATTTTTATTACGAGTTGTAGACCAGTTTACAACCAAACAGGCATATTTTCGAGTCCTACATCTTTATATTTGGATGCTGAGAGTGGAATAGACTGGTGATACCTCCTGAACAGTGTATGATTACTATACATGTCTAGATCATGTAATTTATGGTTGATGGTATCTACTTGCCGAATTTATTCGATTGTAAGCCGCCCTTGATTAAAAGCTGGGCAAAATTTGTTAAATAATTATTGTAAGCCGCCCTTGATTGTGAATCGCACTTGAACATAGGGTAGCCTACTTAAGCTTCTTTTAATTATTTTTTTACGGAATTATCACAAACAGCAGACAATATGAAACTTTTTATAAACTTTTTTAGATAGCAGAAGTACCCGGCGCTAAACTTCGGTATGATAAGGGGAAAATGTAAGCCGTCCCTGATTTTCAGCCGTACGAAATGATTAAAAAATAGCCGCTGCTTACAATCGAATAAATACGGTATTCACGTGTTAGCGATTTTTCACATGTTTAATACTTTTGTGTGTTTCGAATTCAAGATCTTTCAATGTAAACTATTAATTATGAATCCCATTTGGCTGGTATTAAACTTTGACTGGCAACAAATTATAGGCAGTAATAGAGAGGACGAGATATAAAATTAAAGATCGCTTACAGTGCGACAAATGTAGATATTTACAGTTCATTAATGTACACTCATAGAAGGGTTAGTCAACATATGACGCATCGGATGATTCAACGGGAATTAAATAATAATAAGCTCAAGCCAAAGAGTATTAGAAATGAAATGAATAAATAGAAAATGTTGAAAATGAAACAGATTTGATTTGTGCAAAATCCCTACTACGAATGAGACTTTTTTAACCGAGGTTCACGATAAGCTTTATTAGCAACGCTACATACAAATAGACATTCATAAGTTCATCTGAATTAAAAAATTACCCAAAAATAAGTAGTTTATCTATACAATATGATAAAAACACTTCAAAACTTATGGAAGCCACATGAGGTATTCCTCCTTTGTCAAATGATTGTTATATCGAATCATTTTCTATTACCATTTGTGCATATTTACTGTTGTATGGTTTTATTGTTCTTGATATGTAATAAAATATGCTGATCATATAAGAATTACTTATGTTGGGTCGCCTTCTCTTTACAAGAATTTGAAAATTTCTGTTTCTAGTCCAAGTCCGCAATCTTCAATTCCTTTCTGCATACCAAACCATGTATAAAGATTCTTAGCTGGAAGGTTTTTTTTGTCAGTTCAGTGTTAAAATAGTGCAATTCTTTTCAATGACAATCTTGAGAGATTGATTAAAGTTTATTTTCCTCTTACTTTAGTGATTTTAGTTTATTTACACACAAGTGCATGTGGGAATTGTGATTGTATTTTAGTTTTGGGAGACAACCCTTATACCTGAGTTCCACCAGTACCACCTGTACTCAGGGCATCAAGGGAAGGAGGGACACCTCAGAATTAACCGAATTTACCATTTAAATTATCGAATGAATTAAATTCATAGCCATTGTGAAAATTTAATAAGTACCCGTGACACCTGACTAGAAATTTTCTCGGAATGAAATTTTATTTTATTGTTTAATATTGTTTATATTTTGAATTACAAATGTATAGGGGGGACCAAAATTGTAGTACTTGAGGCCTTTCGTACCACTCGTACCACCGGTGTAAAGTACGAGACACCACGACTTGTTAATCGTTCGGTTAATTATTGATGAATGCTGTTGTCCGGTTAGTCTGTTTGTTTGAGCGACTCTATCTTTCGCGACAAATTTATTGTGTATAGCTGAGCTTGCTTGTCATACAGGTTCCACGCTTCAGACAAATTGCAGTAGAAAATGGACAACCTTGTCATACGGAAGGCTTTGGAATCAGATCTAGATGAGATATGGGAAATGAAAATGGTACTGAAATATGCACAATGCAATGTTATACTATATCGTAAATTTACAATTGTTCTGCAGGATTTTTGGAAAGTCGGAAATTTAGAATCAGTTGCAGTTCTCACTAAAGAAGGTGTGTTCTTTTATTATTTTATTTATGTAGTGAACTAATAGCACTCAAAAATATGTAGCAGTGGTTTACGAATGTAGCGTTCAGTTCTATATCGTGGAATCAAAAGTACATGTACAAAATGTCATTTCCTCTTACCTATCGCGGGGATTGCGTTCCAGAGCCTCCCGCGATAGGTCTGCGAAGTAGAAACCACATATTTATTTATTATTTGAATATATTTAAACGTATTTTAAACCATTGTATATCATTTACACACTCTTATTTACCTCATTAACCTTTCCCGCAATCATTTGACTGGTTAGTTAAGATTTTCTTTAACTTTTATCGCTTGAACATACTAGTACTGTACGGGACGGTATTTATCATGAAATAAAATACATACAATATTACATTAAAATACATACAATACATTATTATATAAAATCCGCGATAAGTGGACCGCGATATAGCGAGGGACGACTGTACACACGTGTACAATGCATATAATATGTAGCTTCTCCGATTATTTCAGTAGTAGAAAATAGTTAACTGCAGTTTTGTTTCGACCATAAATTCGCTTTTCATAATGAACTATTGAATTCAAGATAAAGTCGAATGAGGCAAATAACTATAATCACTAATCGGAGATTATGCAATACAATAATATATAGGGTTCGCCATATCTGGTCAATATTGTACAACATGCAGTGACGTCAAATAGTAAACATAGCTCGCAATTCTCAGTGGTGTCAGTGCTGACCTTATTATTATTATTGTTAGTGGGGATTAGTGAGGCAGGAGTCTTCCGTGAATTTCATCCAGACCAGCGGTCCATTGAACAATGCCTAAATACCCGTATAAGTAGTTCTCCACAACAATATACTGTCGTTTTTTTTTCAACGAACGAATTGTTTGCTTTCACATTCCAGTGTTCAGAAAAGACCTATTCAGTGATTCACCAGCGTGTCATTGTATTGTGGCTGTGACTACCGAGAATAAAACTGTGGGATATGCTATGTATTACTTCGGTTATGTGACACACGTTGGCCGTAGTATGACATTGGAGGAGATTTATGTCAAGAAAGAAAGCAGGAAACGATCATATGGAAAATCGCTGTTGAAATCCATTGCAAAAGTAAATATAAATTTTTTTACTACCTGGGTGAATTTCTTATTACAACCATTTTCGAAATTTTGGGTCCTTTTACAAAGGTTGGGGAAGTTCAAACCAAATGTTTTCACTATTGTTTTGTTCTTTAGATCGTGGTTGAAAATGATTACAATCTTTTAATGTTGGATCGTGACAGGAATACCACACCGGCAGTGAATCTATTAAATTGGTTTGGAATGCAAAATATAACAACAGATTATAATATGGATTTAATGGCCATGTATAATCCAGAAATTCGAAAATTTTTGGACAAAGAAAAAGTTAACTATCGTCCCGTATAAAACTAATTCATTTCTAACCTTGATAGTTGGATCTTTCATTTAGTAGTTAATTATGTAGAGTCAGGCATTTAACCCGAATTGTGCTACAATTATTCAGAACTCATGTCATTTTAACTGTAAAATTGTCACATTACAACTCCTTTTCTCTCTGGATTGTTCTTATATTTTATGTGTGCTTCATTATCTAGTTGCCTAGTTGAGTTCCGAAGAGAGTGAGGTGAAAAATTGGAGAAAATAGTAGATCAATGTAATAGTAGGACAGTAAAGCTGCTATACTTTCAATTTGTTCACATTTTTCAAGGATAATATGTATTATGAAGTAACTCAGCCTTTAATTTAGATATTTAGCACACTGATTTTACATCCAACTCATCTATTACACTGATCTACAAGAAAATCTTACAAAATAAACTAACAACTGTTTCTATGTAATTCGGGTGCGCTGATTCCAAATCTGGTGTCAGATTTTTTCCTTTACGTCTAGATTTTGAGATATATGCGCTTTTTATCATTTTTGTAGACATTTTTTACTAATAAAAAAAATAATTTATTTTTGTCTTCTCCCTTACACTTCAAAATGTTAGTTGTTATCAGCTATATTTGGTTCGCTGATTTCAAATTTGGTGTTAGATTTTCTCCAGTACGTCGCGTTTTTGATTTATCAACATGCATGTATTA
>QRAM01000026.1:433335-483985 GCA_013436055.1 Halocynthia roretzi | reverse complement strand
CTTGAAACTCAGAAACGTAAACATTTTACCCCGGCACTGCAGATGTTGGGCCCAGGCAATTCCGGATTATGCAAGCTTTTAAGCATGGGAATGGGCTTTTAAGGGAAGCAACCCAGAGACCTCCGATAAATGTAGGGCCTCTTGGGATTAGGGGAAACGTTATTTCATTTGTGAATACTGAATAAAGACACTAATACTCTCAATTAGGATCCCCACAGTGCCATGGGCGTACAAAATTCAGCCCGGCTCTGGGCCCGAGTGTGTATTGGGGCGGGAAGGCATGAGAACAGCATTCCCTTAGTTTTCTCTAAAAAATGTTACATTCAACCTGGTTATTTAACCGAATTTATATGAACTTACTGTGTAAATGGCTTTATTAAGTGATAGTAAAATATGCTTATAGAAAAATTTATATACAAAAATACAAAACAATCAAAAAGCATAGGTGTGATTCCTAAGACAGGCTAGCCAGTCCTTCAAATTACGATTTTCGAAAATACAGATACAATGAATGAATACAAAATGTTTGAACGATACATGAATAGGCAACTTGGGAAGGCGTCTGGGAACTTGGCAAATAGTAGTAGCATTCCTTAATCAAATATGATTTCAAATTTTGTACGATATAAATTGAATATCAACACCTAACAAATTGCATTTCTTTAATTCCAAGTAGCGATGCAGTGCCATGCTGAATATGATTGATAACCTAAACTCTTGATTGACTTTTCCACTGTGAATTATCGTCCGCTCAAAGTCCATTATTAGGCATCATCTGGAGATACTTGTTCTCTTCCGCCAGTGTGCTGAGCATTGAGCTCATACTGTTTAGAGCCATGTTGGAAGCGGGGTTTATATGTAAAGGATCACCCAAACCTGCAGCCATTTGCTCATTCGTTACTTGCTGTTGTAAACTTCCTGTGTATGGCTTCTCAATTTGTGGAGTAGCTTGTAAAAATAAATATTATGTACTTACCACTGAACTGGCTTAAAATATGAATATTAACATAATGAAGTTAGTTTTGATGGGGTTGAAAAATTGAGTAAGAATTAGATTTAGATTTTGTGGTGTAATATAGTACTAACAAAATACTGCTAACTTACCCAAACGTGTAGAAAATCCAGACATAAGAGGAAGAGTAACATCTGTATTTGTTCCACTCATTGCATCGAAATTATCATCCCCACCATCACCGATATATTCTATAGCAAAAGCAAATTGGATGTTGTAGGATGAACCTCTAATTGATGAGAAAAAGCACAGTTACCTGCTCTCCCCTCACCGGGGCCTGTTGTGCTGTCAGCAGGCATCTTTGAATAGTTCCGATTCTGTAGCAAGTATAAAATAAATGTTGTTCTGGTCTGTTGAGAGAACTACATTGTTGGGATGAATATTTATTCCCAATTGGCATGATAGAAATGTCGAGGCTGTTAATTTTGGTCATGTAATTTCCTGAGTTGTTGCAAACAAAATTGCGTTTTGATCGCTCATAAATTATTTTTATGAAGGATCCAATATGAAATCGTGCAACACAATTGATGGCCAGGGTGGTTTGTATTAAATTTGAATCTTTTTTTAATGACTGACAACTTAACAAGACATAATTGTCAAGGTAAAATCATAGAAAAAAATAATATGCTGACCTTTAACCCATCATCAAAACTGCCAGATACATGTAAAGCAGGAATACTGTCAATGAACTCTTCTTGAAGATAGGAGGCTGGTATCTGTGAAAATATGTGAGATGAATAAGACCAAATTAAAGAATTTTGACCGAACTAAAACTAAATTAAGTACACAGTTAATGACCTCAGCATCAGGAGTGCAGTTAATACGATTAGGTGGTTGTTGCAGCTCTGAAGACGGAGGATGGGTCGACTGCTTGGCGTTCCTCAGTCTCGACATTCTGTATCGGTTCATGTTTGCTGCATTGTTATTGGTGGTGCTTGCAGGAGGCCTGGGTATGATTTCTCCTTGAGTATATATAGGAGCATTGTTGAATCCGTTATAACTGTTCGAGCAGTAGGCTTGAGAATTTTGAGCCTGATAACCTCCGCTGTGCAGCCTAGAGTTATAAACTTGATTCTGGTCAGGATATTGCACGAGATTGGCTTGGTCCATGCCTGGCATTTGGCGATTTGCCATGCTATAAGGAGGAATGTTGGGGTTGATGATTGGCTGATGGTAATTTCCATTACTGTGCTGTCGCTGCATTCCCGAATTGTCGACAAAACTGGCAGTGTTGATGAAGCCATTCGAGTTTGAACGCATTGGGATTGAATTCGGTTGTTGATAGTTGGGGTGATACATATTGCTAGCTGGTTGCTCCGAATAAGGTTGCTGATGCTGTCTCGGAGGTGTCACCATAAAATTTTGCATCATTGCACTCTCTGAAAGAGTAGAACAAACACATGCTATTATTAAATTAATATAGTGTATACAGTATTCCTTCACCTATCGCGGGGATTACGTTCCAGAGCCATAGGTGGAAAAAAGTAGACACTGCATATTTATTTAATTATTTGAATGTATATTCAAACGTATTTTGAACCATTATAAATCATTCACACACTCTTATTTGCCTTATTAATCTTTCCCACAATCATTTGACCAGTTGCCTAATTTTTTTAACTTTTAGCGCTTAAACATCCCCGTACTGTACGGCACGGCATTTATCATGAAAAAAAATACATACAATACAATATTATATAAAATTCCGGGATGTAGTGAATCCGCGAAAAGTGAACAGCATATAGCGAACTAGTATATTAATATGTTTATATCAGTTTTCTCAACAGGAAAGATCCAGTTTGACCTTAAATTTTTTTAATATACAATCATGAGAACAATACATATGTAACACATAGTCATGAAGTTCACTCTTTACTTCATTGAAACAACATGAAAGTGAAAGTGAAATACATTGTATCTCCAATTTGGTATTTTAGCTTGAGAAGTACTTTGCAGTTTAGACTGTCAACTAAAGCTAAAACTTGCAATCACTCTTGAAAGGTTAAAATAGGTGAAACTGGAACTCACCATAAGCATGATCATTTGGAAACATTCCATCCATTCCAGAAACCATGTCAGCATTTAGGTTTTCTTGCAGTATATTCTCATTTACTCCACTATTAGGGATGTTTCCGTTTTGCATGAAACGCTGTTGATTATTACCAAACATTCGTTGATTCTGAAGATGCTGCTGATTGTGGAATTGTACATTCTGGTATTCTACTGGGTTGTTCAGAGCAATGTTACTTCCATTACTTTGATAACCGCTCTCACTGCTATAGAAACTGCCATTGCTGTCAGATCGTTGTCGGGCATTCTAGAAATTTGGAGTCACAATCAGTATAGGATCGATTAAGCAAAAGCATATGTCTTTTACTACATTGTACTACTGACCTGTAAGCTGCCAGTAGAAAGAAACCCATTATTATATGGATAGTTGCCTGGAACCTGCATATGGCCATTCATGGACTGTCCGTGGTAATTGTTATGGCCTCTGATATTTGGCAAAGGATTGACATTATTCAAGCTGTAATAGCGTTGAACATCAGGTAATTTTGAAGGATCGATTTGTTGCTGAAAAAAGAACACACTGTGAATTTACTACAAGAGTCAGTGAATAGGTTACAAAATATGAAATGATATATAACAATCTTTTGAGTTCTGCATCAATGAAATCATTTACTTTTATCACTAGACTCCAAATAAGAAAACTAAAAACTATTCCCTATACATCTTATATGAAACAAGAACATTCAGTGTACATTAGATTAGGTTATTGCAATTTCCATACTAGTTTAATCATGTTTACCTTAGATTCAATAATAATAATATTTATAATCGGGGTGGTAATTAATATAATAACCATTCCCTCACTCGATCAAGGGGGCATGTAGTCAGAGGCCCAGTAATGGATAAAAGTGCAGTTGAATGACCTTTAAAATAAATGCCAAATTAGAGGTACAGTTGTAGTTATATGGTAATATGTAACAGCATTAGCTTCTTTTCATATAGGGTTACCGTAATCTGGGGACTATGGCCAATGGGTAACCCTAGGTACATATATGGGGTATTATAAATAATTGTAATACGTAATTAAACTAATTGTGGCTTTCCTGCAAATAACAATTACCTACAACCTGCACAATTTAAACTGATAAAATTTACCTCAGAAGTTTTGGCAATAGGTTCGCTTGCTCTTCTCACTCCATTATTGGGAATTTCATGTGGCTGTGGGGTTCTTAGTGAACGCATATAGTCACTACGCCTCCTGTTTGCATTGCTCGGACCACTGGGAGGATGTGGTGGTACAGGTGCTGGAGGTCCCATTTGGCGGTGCGAGGCAGTGGCACAATTCGCATAAGATGATGATCTTGAACTGGGCCCTCGTGATCGAGCCATAGCGTCTTCTTGAAGCCTGCATGTGTTAGATTATCATTAATTACTTGATATTCAAAGAAACATTACATATCTTGGTACTACTTTGCAATGAATGTAATGAAAGAAAATATGGTATTGCTATATAATATATTACCATTTTCCAAGCTGACTTTTTGTATAATTGTCCCTGTCAAGTGGTGTAGGTGGAGGCTTTCCTGTTGCTTCATTGTATTTCGAAGTAAGTCGATGTAAGGTAAATGGACTCAATGTTGTGAGGTTTGATGAAGACCTATTATTGTTTCCTGGGAGAAAGTATAGAATTTTTTTAGATACAATTTAAAAACATGTTATTTATTTGCTAAATACAAAGACTACTTTTACCCATGTGTATAGCCCCAAATATAAACACCAAATTGAATTGAAGCCATTGATGTATTTGTATGCAAAATAGTAATTTTGGGGGCTTTTGAGTAATGGCTATTGTTTATAAGCTGTAAACCAGTAGAGCCTAGATCAGTTCATATGCATATACTGTATTAGGATTTTCAATCAAGTATACAATATGTCTCAAAAATTACGTTGTGAAGCCTACTATACCGAAATGTGTTTAGTGACTTGGGATATCCTAAATACTTCTAATTCAAACTAAAATCTTACCATGGACCATAGAAGCACCGCTCGAGCGCCGAGAAGAACCGATAGAAATGGGATCATATGAACCAGCTACATTAGCATTTTGGGTTGAAGCCTGTAATTCAATGTATAATAAGTTACTGAGAAAACACCAAGCATATTAAAACAAATTGACACATGCAGAAACTCAACTTACACCAACCAAGGAACTCAAATTAAAACATCACTGAAAGCCTAAAATAAACTGCACAAATATCTCTCACTATTTCAGAACTAATACAACAAAAAACATAACCATCAAAAGTAATATATGCACTTTTAGGGAAAATTAATTAGAGGGAAATTATTTAACCAAAGATATTATTAAGTCATTCACCTGACTTGACCTTCGACTCGCATTGGATACTGATGAAGGTTTTCGACTCGGCTGGCCAGAACTTGTCCCGCTATCCCTTCTTTCCTGGCCAATCAGAGCAGCATGTCGATGCAATGTGCCTAAACTGGAGTGCTGATTGGATTTCATGTTCGTGCCTGATTTGTTATGAGGAGATGCATTGGGATGAAGAAATTGCTTGGGACTGGATATAGTCGTTGATGAGACTTCATCGGTTCCATTCCCAGGTACTATTCAGTAAGTGACACCAGTTACACCGTAAAATCATTAAACTAGCTTTTCAGAATTATACTGGTATGGAAAGATGTATTCAGTTGAATGGCAGTAGAATTAGAATATATGATATGACCAGTTAGTTTTCTATTTTTTATGCAGTGCTCAACGTTAGAAAAAACACTAGAGAGAATGAATTTATGATTTTAGGGACTAAATTACAAATGAATTGATCAAAAACCATTGAAAATTTCTTTCTCGATGGCAAACTATCACTGAAGTGTTCTCTCAATTCTGTATTTTTTTTCAATATCATCAAGTGAAAGTGTTTTTTTCCAATTCCACCACTGCTTCTACTCGTATTTTAAACATTCTGTGGCTATGCTTACCTGTAAACGCATTGAATACTATATACGAATAGCAGTATTAACTTACCATTTATATTTCGTGGATTGTACAAATAAGGAGAATTAGGTTGCTCTGATTTGGTTCCTGGTAATGAAGGTAGAATACTTCCACTGAACATATCTGGCCCAAGAGGAGGCAAACACCCTGGACCCGTTCCTTCCAGTGACAAACTCTGCATTTTCTTGTTCACCATCGGGTGGATCAAGGTGGAACGCAACGATGAACGTCTTCTCGACTGTAAACCTACAGTGCCTCCAGAAGTTGAATCTGAATATAGACAACAAATGAAAAATGCATAAAGTAACATTACTAACATAATGTATCAGGTATCTGATACATTCACAAAAGATATATCTTCGAGCATGGAAAGGTAATTGAGATAAGATTCTTGCACTATAAAAATGATAGTTTTTTAATTAGTTTACCATGTAAGTCATGAAATATATTAGTCTATTACAGTTTACCTGGTAAAGGGTTCTCATCAACAACAATGTCTCCGTCGCTGTCTGCATCTCTTCCATGGCCATTGTTCAATTCAACACCAGAATCATTGTTGTGGTGATGGGAATTGGCATGGGGAGAGTGCTGCGGAGTTGTCGACATGTCAGAACCAGACGTGCAAGTTGATTGGTTGCTACGGGGATTCATGTTGTTTGGAGCATTCTGAAAAGTTGGAGGAGCATGTTTTTATTTGGTTCAAATATAAAATATTTTACTCTCTATATGCTGTTCATTTTTACTGTTGACTATGACATTATCTATGTGTAAATTATGAGAGTCCCTGGAGAATATAAAAGCTATAGTAGAAAGGAATCATAAGTTTGAAAAAATTTAGAGTCGGCTATCTCATGCATTATCTAGTATCATGTAGTAACAATTGCATGCTATGAATTTCTATGAATTTTTGCTAGATTCACTTACAGTGTCATTTGATTGGGTGCTGCCTGGAGACCTAGGCCTGCAATTATTTCTGTCTGAATTTGAGTTGCGATTATCATCTTTGTTGCCATTTTGTTCATCATCGTTGGATTCCTGAGGGAATTAAATAGTCAAGTTTAAATAATACATCATAATGCCCTTGGCGTAAAGGAGCGATATCTTGCTTTATGAAGTTGAATTTAACCTGTTTGATTGATGGTTCATTTGAATCATTTCTTTTAAGTTCTTCTCGCCTCCGCTCGGCCTTCATTCGCTTTGTCACGTGAGCCTCAGGACCATGAACAGTTTTAACATGCTTTCTCAAAGAGCTAGGATCAGTGTACCTCTTGGTACAATTAGGAATTCGACATATGTAAGGTTTCTACAAACACATTTGTGAAAAGTTGAGATACTGCTAATAGCATTGTTATCAGCAAACCTGTTTCCCATACTCTTATTTTACCTCATTAGAATGTGTCCTATTTTGGTGCTTGGCACGATCAGAAGCATTGCTGAAAGCCTTGGTGCATCCTGGATGATCACAAACATAAGGTTTCTCACCAGTGTGCGATCGCAAGTGAGTTTTCAAATTTTCAAGCCTGGAATAGGCTTTCGTACAGCCTTCAAACTAAAGGTAACAAAAATAGAAGCCTTGAGTTAAGCATTTACTTTTGATTGAAATACCCAATACGGCATAAGACATTCATTGTACCGTGCATCTGTGAGGCTTTTCTCCAGTATGTCGTCTCATATGTACCACGAGCATGTACTGAGCTTTGAAAGGTTTTTGATCACGTGCGCAGTCCTTCCACCTGCAGACAAACTCCTTTTTCTCGCCGTGGATGTGATCATTATTAATGTGCTGTTAAATTGGGAAGAAAATGATAATCAGCATATTTCTGGTTAGGATTACTATAGTTTACGGTGCAAAAAGAAGGACAAATTATGTGCTTGATCTGTAGGCATATTAATTTAGTAACTTTAAACATTCAAGATGTATCTTGGAATTAGTAAAAAGTTGAAGAAATTTCTATCAGGAATTGCAAATTGGGTCATATGTGTTAATTATTTTCATAGAGTCGAAAATTCAACCCTATGTATTACAATTCACAAAGAACACAAAAATCTTGACATTCAGTTGGAGATTTAGAAATCCCCTTAGTGTTATATTTAGATCGAAAAGTGGCAGGTCTATAGGTGAACGAGCATCTCTGGTAACCTTATATATCATATCACAATGAGTTGTCAGTATATATCAAGCAAGGTCCTTTGTTTACAGTAGACACTTTAAGTAGCCTGTTTTTTCAAGTGGACACCCGACTCCAATCCACTTACATGCACCAGTTGCTCTTGCGTATCAAACTCTCTTGAGCAGTTTTCCCATCCACAGTTTGTCTCATAAACGGTTTCCGTTTCATCAGCAGCATTTAGTTGTCCTCCTCCAGTACCTGTAACTTGTAAGAATGTTAATTCAGAACAAATAAAAAATATAATGATGAAGTGATAATATGCTTCTATGAATCTTACCATGCTGAGATTTATTTTGTGAAAATATTGCAGGACTCATGGGTTCTGCTTTAATTGTACTTTGATTGTATGACAGCTGCTGTTGTAAAGTCTGGAAAATTACTGCACTGGTTAAAATTGTAAATAAAACAATGTATATTGCTCCAAAATAGCAGGTAACAGCATATGTATCACACAAACTATAATATAAAATAATGTTACATTAAGATGGGGTTACAGCTACTAATTTATTAGTAAACTAGAGGAATTCCTCAGTGTTGCTCGGATGAACAGATCAAAATGAGAATTTCTGCCATTTGTTCAATCATCAATCAAAATCAGGACTAGTTTTAAATACTAAACTGCTTGTAGTAATGGGATAGTTTACAGGGAAGAGGAAAGAGAAATGCATAGGAGACCCAAGGTTCCATGCACAATTTCAGCTTGACCAGCTATAGCTATTGACAATCAGAATGTCAGAATGTCTGGATTTAGCCTTCAAAAACGTAATTATACTCAAGAAATATACATTCTCTTGTATTTCATTGCCACATGTGTACTGAAGCTATATATAAATATTCTGTTTTCTACTAAGTATAGTGTTATTGGGCATGTAATTTATGCTTGAAAATTAACTTAGAATCGAATTCTTCACTAAAAAAACAATAAATCCTTATGTGGTGACGTAATATTTGATGGTGGATTACTTTCAACCAATCAAACTATATTAACTTATAACTAATTCAAGCACATGAGTCATATGAATGGCTATAATTTTACCTTTCTCCCTTCATTGTTATCAAAATGTGACTGGCTGTTTGACGAGCCTTTATTTCTGCCTTGGCTAGTGGATTTAGCTGCATTGATCCCCATCGAATAGGATAAATGACCATTTCTTGAGTCCATCGTAGAGTGAGGAGGTAGGGATCTAATATTAGGTCCCATGTGTGAAGTCACACTGGGTGCAGCAGAGAGGCCACTGAAATTAGCAGCAGCTACAGCCATTTGCTGGCTGAGAAACTGCGGGTGGAGTGGTGAAGCAAGACGAGGATGAAAGCCAATGGAGGGGCTTGAATATAGAGATAAAAGCAAATAAAAGTCATGATTATTGCATGCTGATTATATGCTACATCATTTCTCACAGCCGACTTACCTAATGCCTCGAGCACCCAAGTGACCATAGCTGCCTGCACTGCCTATTGAAGAAGTCCTTGAATTGCCTAAACTACCTCCAAAGGGCACAAGAGAGTTGGGAGAGGTGCGGATCATCAGATTGAGGTCCAGGCTGATGTCAGACTGTGAAGGAGAAATGGAAAGTGCCCTTTTGCGACCTTGACGGGACCTAACATTAGGAAGTAGGGTTTATATTTATACTGTAACATTTCGATTAAAATACTGTGGAACCGTAAAGGATTCAATGCAATTCTCACCATGATTATTTCCTACAATAATGAACGTCAGATTAATTACAAACTTTATTTGAATAAATGGTTCAAAAATAAATAAAAAATTTTTGTACACAAACAAAACGTGTGTTTGATAAAAATTTAAGGAGGTGCCAAGAAAGAAGGTTAAGTCTGGCTAGAAGTGTCACTGTGTGTAAGTTAAATAACAACATAACATTTTAGATTGTTGATAGTATATCACAGATGGTTGTTTGGAATGAGTCTTAAGTTACAAGTTTCGAGCAGCTGCCAGAGAAAAACAATATATGAGATTGTTCTACACATAATAATATATATTGTATGCATCTCCAAACATCAAGAATGCAAAAAAAAAGATTTATTGAATATCACTATATTTCTGTGTGACTTGGGATTATCACACTGAGCAAAATTGGAAACTTCACAGCAGACTAGAGAGTATATGATGAAACCAAGAGCCTACAAAATCAGTAAATACCAACATAAATCTAACCTCATATAAAACGGACTGGACAAGCGAGACATGTCACCAGTCCGGTCAAAAGACATGGCGAGGGAGCGATCCATGCTTCCATTTGCCGCAGCTGCAAACAGCCTCTGCTGGGGTGTGAGTTGATAATATTTCATTGCGTTGATAGCTGGTTGTGACTGAATCCCTTGAACAAGATTCACACCAGGCATAGCAGATGAAACGCCATTCTGAGCGTCTGTCATACCAGCAAATGTAGCAGCAGCTGCTAATGCGTTAGCTTGTTGAGAAGTGAAATACTGATATGGAAGTTTCTCGCCTTCTCGACCTATGTGTGAAGGAAAATATGTGTGGAGCAAATATGTTTGTTCAGGAGACCTTACCACCAATCGCACAGTTAGAAATGAATAACATAATGTGAATGTAGGCTTTACACAAGAGTTTGCACATATTCGAATGTGACACCAGCAGTCATTCCACTTTACAAACCTTGGTATGAATGTCTAGGACTCAATCCCCTTGCTTGAGAAAGCACCGACATGGTAGGCGAACCAGTGAGTGAGCGCATATAGAGGTCAAATGACGATGATGTTATTTGATTCCCAAGTCCTGAGTTCATGAACAGACCAGGTGCTCCATTTAATGGTGGATGCATTGGTGAGTGAGGAGACATAGGAATGAAAGGTATGTCTGACAACACAGGACTGCCACTTATACCAGGATCACTGTAACAAAGACATCAGTAAAGCATTCTACAAAGTATATCACAATATTATATGGTATTCAAATATAAAAGATTACCTATGTATGTTCAGCTGCCTGGGATCAAAAGGATATCTTCCCTCTCTGATCTGAGAATCCAGGGGGATGTGAGGTTGCACATAACTTATCGGCAGATGATGATCTGATCCTAAAAAAATAAACAGTGCCTAATTGAAAATTGTGTAAATCTAACACTTTTGCTTGCTGAATCATATTTTTATCTGCACAAATTAACATATAAACACATGTCAGTAATGAGTGGATGGGCACTTCAGCAGTGTAGCATGTTGAGAGATTTTAATAGGCCCTGGCCAGTTGGAATACAAGGCTCAATAGGATAAATACTAATAATCTTTAAAATAATATTATTTTATGCTAACGAATATTACTTCTAATAAAATATGTCATTTGGTAAATTGTGAGTTATATCATAAATTCTTGTTGAATGCTGCTCATGCTAAAAACTTTAGGAAAATGTAACGAATGAAAAAGGGGGCTCCTTTATACTGTGATCCCTAAGCAGTAGCTTTTCTATCTTGTGACCGGATACAACCCTGACGAATCCACCCATTATTTAATTATTTCACATTCTCAACATTTTTTTGTCGTTGACTGCCAAAACTTGCTTGAGCACGTCTAGTAGTGATAGAAGAAAAGTTCACAAACCACAAAATCGTTATGCTTCAACCTAAATATGAACCATTGAAGCAGAGAAATTCCGGCTAATAAATTTTCAAGGTAGTGCTGTTGATGTACATATGGTTAGCTACATCAAGTCCCACAAAAAGCTGTATCAGCATTTATCTGAGACGACGTCAAGAAACCCAGCGTCGTCAGACTGTCTGGATCTAGACCATAATCCATTGTTTATAGCAAAAACTTTAGCAACAAATAATATCCAGTAAAAAATATTGCTGCAAAAGTGAAGTCTACTCGGGAATTCTAGGTTAGTATTTGTATTCCGCCTTCCTCTTAAATTAAAACGCTGTAACCGATGGGAGGTTGAAGTGAGAAAGTTAATAAAGTTGGATTGCATCTTTGCAACCTAACAGAAGGAATATTGCCTTTACCTCCTTGTTCATTATTTTTAGTTTTATCATCAGGTACAGCAGGCGCGATAAAGGAGTGCTTGTTGTTGGTTTCGTGATGAGATAATGAATGTCCCACATCCACGTTGTTGCGGCGCGAATTGGATACGTTCTCTGCAGACAACAATTTAATCAATCAGCACAATCTTCGCGCAACGCAGTTGTCTCTCTCACACCGCTATCCAACGCGAATAGCGAATAAACATTCACAACGAATCCTTAGATCTAATATAAAGTTATGCCGCAAAAAGTAGACGAAAATGGTGCGGTTCAACAACCACTTATCTTTCGTAAGTAATCGGCGTCAGGGTAATGCACTCTCAGCAGAAGGCGAAGACAGAAATTAGAAATCAGTTTTTCCAGTCCTGTTCTGTTATATACTATAATATAGGAACGCCATAGGAAGTATATTTCCACGGTTACATACTGGAGTTTTTCATGACAGAATTAAGTGTGTGCAGGGCTCGTAGCACAGTTTATTGACGGAGCACCCAATAAAAAACGCGTACCGGTTGATAGAGCGCATGTGGATCAAGAAATTGCGAACCGCGGATGTAATTGCGAACGAGAAATCATGCATTGCATGCGTGAACCTTTGAACACAGTATATTGCTCCAAAAAAATGTTTACTAACTATTTCGGAATTATCCGTAAATAAGCCCAATTCGTACAATACGTTACGCAAACGTATTTACAAATAAACGCCAATGGATTCATAAACGAAATATGGCTTGAACGGGAAACGATAATTTATTTTTTCATCTACAGTGAACGCCGCGCCGCCGCTGTAACTTCGTAACTTCGGTATGTTAATCCGTCACTGCCGACATGTGCGACACATTAGTGCGAGCCCCTTGTATATGCTACTTTTGGTAGACCCTTTATCGGTCCTATGCGCCTGATCTATATAGCTATTACCAGAAATGCTAGTTAAAGACATGGATTGACGTCGCAAAAGAAATTGTCATTGTCACTAACCTTAATTCACTGTAGTAGCCTTACCTCCATAATTTAATTCCAGACCATTTTTTTTTCTGCGGCTTATTCCACATTAATCGGTAATGCAGTAAAAAATATACGCGAAAGTTTTTATGTAAACGACTTCTCCAAAAGGTACGACCAGTCTTACAAAGTAATATTTTTCAAAGCTAAAAGGAAAGCCGACTTTCATCTTGAAGGTAATGGTTAAGTTTCTCACGTTTTGCTAGTTCTCTTTCTTCACTTGGTTGCCTTTTGATCTGTGGTGATCTAGTTTGTTCTTCCTCAGTAATTTTTCCTGCAATCAGTGTTGGAAACAAACATTCGTCAATCATCGTTAGCATGTCGTATTCGCATTACCGAGGATGTGGTATAAATATCAGCGTGACCCCTATATTTGGCCATTTTGAATAGGTTGAAAGCCCAAACAGTACTTTGGACCAGTTCAGTTTTCAAACTACCATCGGTACATGTATTTCCTCCATTTGAAGTTAATGTAGTTGAGAATGTTGAAAATCAAATTTAAGCCATAAATTTTTTTGGGAAAAGTCCACTGTGTAATGTGATAATCTAAATTCTACGGATAAAAAGTAGAATTGAGTAAAACGATTTCAGCCTACGATACAGCGGCCTACCACCTCATAGCCTTGGTATATTTTGATTGAGCGTGACGAATCAATTGGAAAAAGTTAAGTGGATAAGATTAGCATTAATTTTATTCCGATAATGGAAGCTGACGCAGGATTTTGAGACCAATCACGGAACAATGCATTGTAATGACGTCATATAAAAGATTTTAAAAAATATAAAATTCAAATTCAAAGGCCAATTTCACAGCATAACGTACAGCCGTGAAAGCACACTGAGACGTACTTAGTTGCTATTCGGAAACCATTCAGTGATAAAACTACGAACTAGAGGGTTAGTATTCAACAAGACGATAAGGGTTAGTAAAATCCACCCCTAATCTAATTTGGATTTCTCGCCTACATCTCCCAGGCATTTAAAATTTGGTTAGACTTCAGTTTGACGGTATTTCGCTCAAAAGTTTCTTTAACATGGTAAAGGCTGTAGAATGCCGACATACTTGTGGTCGGCTTATCAGTCATTGATGCTTATACCATGAAACTGGTAACTTTGCCCCATGCTGGTTAATTAGAAATAACTTTTTAAAGAAATATTCCTCTCCGTGTAATATTTCCAGTCAAATTACTCAGTTGGTGAGTGTGTGCGCTTGAGTAGGACGTTTTTCGTATTGTTAGTTCGGACCATGACTAACATGATTTCGACACTCATCACAAAGTGACGACTTTCGAAAGTTAGATTACGAGACGATAGAAAATACGAAATCAATGAACAAACATATAATGAAAAACCCACCTAGTGGCGTTCCGCAGCTCGGAGGTCGATAATCCGGTGGACCGATGGCGCCGCGTCGGCCTCGGCCTGCATGTTTTTGCATCCGAAGCCGCTCGTCATCCTCTTCTGCAAATAAAAGGATACCATAATGTCGTACTACTAAATGTTGACAGTAGATGAGTAGATGGCAGAATGGAAATAACGTAATAATAATGGAAAGAAAAGAAATAACGTAATTTAGGAAATAACGGAATATTTACGGAGCGTACAAATGTACGACGAATGCAAGGGTTAGTACAAATATAGATCAACATAGTTCGCAACCAGAATCAATTTCTGGTTTGGGTAAAGATTGCTAAAGGTTAATATACAATAGGGTCGTCAACAATTAGTAAAAAACTCAAAAAAATTTGTTTGATATATACCCCATAGACTCGGATCAAGTAAAATGCATATATGATAAAATGTGGGAAAAACAGCCCCTATACATAATGATGAACAGTCATTCAAAATGCGATCCTTCTGTGGATTGACTGAAAGGAGAAAAGCACTTTAAATCGATTAAAAGTGCTACCTGAAAGGGAGTTGTGAACTAATTTATAAGCTACTGTGCTCTGACAACCTTGCGATGAACTCATTCGCAGTCACGGTGTCGGCATATGTTTAATAACGGAGATGTATTTTTCCTTAATAAGTATAGAACTGCGTTTGTTCGGTAAAGCTGATATTAATCTCCATTACGAAATCAAACACTTAGACAGGTCAGAGGTAGTAAGAAATGCACCTCCAAACCGTACTACGACACTAAAGCAGACGATCGACGATGACTAAGGAATAATCATCTTGCTAATGATGCAAGTAATGAAACTTAAAGGTTATGCAGGGCGTGCCATACATCGAAAGCAGTTCGACATGGATTCTCCAGTCAGGGCTCCTATTTGAACTTTTTGATGCCAGGCGTTTATCATTTACTATTTCATCCAATGACACAATAGCTCATCACTGCAACGAAGTCTAACATAACATAATAACCTAAAAAGCGCACCTGATTTGAACAATTTTTTCCCACAATTCTGCAAAACAAGTTGACTAAGAAGATTATATAAAAAAATTGGTATATCGCTTGTTACCAGGTAGAAACACATTGAACTGATATCTCCCTAATCGTAATTTTCAATTTGTAATGACTTATCGGCACGAGAAAAAAATAGATTGGACATTACAAACATAATCGATAACAAAATGTTCAAGATAATTATTCCATGGACCACCCTCTATAAACCTATTTTTAATTTTGCCCAGAAGAATGTGTAAATCCTAATTGACATGTGTTTTTATGCGACGTGTAGAATAATTTGGTGTTCAGAAAAGCCATGACGATAATAAAAGATAAACAGTACTGTATACAGTAAATATTGAAATTCTCCTGAACGTGGATCACCTAGACGAGATGTATTTTTCCGTCTTCTTAGACAGGTAAATCAGTAAGGGATTTCAAAAGTGTTTATGTCACCTGTTTTATCCGAAAGTACGCAACCAATAATCACATTCCTTTTGGGGTTTAAGTAAGGGTCGTCATAGTAATAAAGGTTCTTGATTTCGCAGTTAATCGGTAATGTTTTGAACATCTTGTTTTTCTAATTTGTATTGGTATCAGTAGTTCGTACCTAGCATCAATATCAAGTGGACATTAACGATTAACGAAAATTTTCAATACTGTGACAATTATCGCGTTAAAAAAATAAAATCTTGAAAATACAACGATTTTCGCTGCTTCATTACTTCACGTTAAAATGACAATGAATTGCAATAAAGACGTTCCTATGCTGATCGATGATTTTCTTTTACTTGCAACGATGCGAACAACAGCGGCCAATGATTTTCAGAGACAGGATGTTGAAAATAAGGAAGAATTCCAACGGCGTGGAAATCTTAAATAACTGAACCGTGAAAACAGATTTTCGCAGCGAAAACAAACAAGTACAGTATCGCGATATAGTTTTCACAAAATTAAAAAGAGATGTATTGTTAAGAATGCCTTACAAATTTGAGGGAATTAGATTTAGCAAATATACTTATCAACCATATAAATTCAGGGAGGAGATTAAAATCCTTGAATAATAGAGTCTTTACTTTCCATGAGCTGTCTAGTAACATTCATAAAAGTAAGAAAAATATGTAGAAAACGGGAAAGGCAGTGTACGGTATTACTATATAATCAATTACTGAAAATCTTGAATATCTTCTTGAATAAATTAATACAGTATCTGGTGTAATATCAAGTGACGTTTTATCCGTACTAAACTATCCCCATTATCCTAATCTCGGCAAAAAATATGCCGAATGATATAAATATCTCAACTGTTGAAACTTTCAGCTATGTAGGATATAAAGGACAAAAAAATCGAATGTATATGTACTTGCTTAAGTTCACAGTAACATTTCCTCCATTACCATGATTCTCATGAGAGTTGAAATTTCAAAAAATCTGAACAGCAATTTTTAATTAAACTCACATTACTTCGTTGTCACGTATGTGTGACTGAATTGAAATTTCAACAGGGAACCTAAGCACCGATGCTCAACTACTTTACACCACTGACAAAAGTTTTGTTGGTAGTTTACGTTTAACCGCGCACTGTGAAACTATGGCATTGAAATTGCGCCAAATAACTAAATTGCCACAATACACGCGGAAAAATGTGAAGCCTTTCTGCGTAATCCACTTGGGATGTAATGACCTGAAACCCGTGGGACCAGTTTAGGTTTATCAAGCAGTTTCGAGGCTTAGTGAGACGATACCGACGGGTCAAGTCACTTGGATCCAACAATCCTATCTTTTGATACACAACATCATAGAACCTCTGAACCACGGAAAAAAAACCTACTACATCATGGTATTTTAACAAAATTGTATCGAATGATTTTAAACCATTAATGCATTATCAGTACATGATTTTGATTCACATAAAATTCACAACGTTGTGATGTTGAGATGAAGAATCTGTAGAAATATAGCTAAAAACATTCAATTTTCTAATAAACAAAGAACGCGTAGGCTATAAATACTGCAGAATGTAGATAAAACCGCATACATCTTATCTCAGGACAGATACTACAAACGTTGCCTACTCATTGCAATCCACCTCCTAATACAAACACTGACCCGTTACCTTCTCTCGAGGATTTTATTAATGTTTTTAGTGGTATCAGTGAGGTAGCGGGCAAGTTTAAGCGGAGTGGAGCGAAGTTTTTCAACAAAGATGTTCAATTTCTCGTTCAATAATAGAAGGTTAAAGCCAAAAAAGAGAAATTATGAATGAAGTACTCTAAAATAGCGACTCCCGCACCATCGCTATACTCATGTGTGATATGTCTAAGATTAGGGTAAATCACTAACGTAAAAGGCGCGGAAGTATTGAAGGGTGCATCCAGGTACTTCACCTGCAAGTTTTTTACTATTCCACTGTAAATCTTCCAGCCAATCGCTCAATACGTCGTTAATTGCATCCGACATCTTTCGGAAAGGCTGCTCGCTTTTGATTTTGGGCAAGGAACGTGAAGCAAAGTTTCATCCATACATCCTTTCACGAATTTTACTTTGTGTTTCATGAGTGAGTACATAGGCTTTATCTTCGTTATTTTACTTAATCCAGTACGTTGAATAATATAATTTCACAATCATTTCAATATATACGAGTATTCTAAAAAGCCTGCTAGTAACACCAGAAGAAATAAAAGTCCTCAAAATGTTTTTTCCTGGCGACGGAAAATGCAATCACACGGGACGTTCGGATACATTGGCTCTAAGATAGCATACCTGCAGGATTGCTGGAATATTCTATGAATGCTAAAATTTGGATATAAGTTTGTGGCGGAATAGCTACAGAAGCCTTAATAAACTTTCGTTTTATTTTCTATTTGGTTAGTTGTAATACTGTATTTGAAAATAAAGATTAAGAATTTACAACCCTAAAGCGATTTTAGTTCCGAAATAAGTATGCATTCTCCTTGTGCTGTCATGCGTTGAAACTGTTTCAACAACTGAAAGGGTGCAATATCAAATTTCCTGCAATGCGGCTTCAAAAAGCTACATGGAAAAGTTGTCGACGTCGCCATAAAACTGCCCATAACGGTTTCACATAGTATATATACGTTGCTTACGCTTTTGTTAGTTGCTTTCATGTGGTTATCTAGAGAACATGCTTCGTTTTGAGTAAGTGGCGTAAAACCGAGGCGAGGACCCTAAACAACCTTTTACGTCCAAATATAGTTGTTGAAGTTTATTGAATGTGGGAACGAAACAAACTCAAGTGTATACTACGTTGAATAAAAATTAACAAATACTGGTATAGCACATCAACTAGAATTGTATTTCCAACGTGAATTTCTGCATTACCTGTATTTCTGTGTGTCATAGGCCAACATTACAATATTTTTTCTTGTTGTACTGAATCATACAAGGTAGAGAAATATCAGGTGGTAGTTTTTGCTCTGAGCAAGCGAGAAAGTATTTTAAACGTTCTATCGTTATTTTCTTTAGAATCAAGATGTATAGATATATATAGACATGGGTGCGACTGGTTGATTTCCTGTGCGCGTATCCAAGAAGAAAAACTGGTAGTTTTCGTGAGTGAAGAAATTCGAGTAATTGTTTGCGTTTCCTTCACAACCAACAATCACAAGCGAACACGCGTTCAGTTTAAAAAATAAAAAAATTTTTAAACCAAATCCAGATGAGACCTTCAAGAATTTTCATAAGTGAAGAATATCACACCTGTATTCGAATGTCCAATTTAGCTACTCCCAAGAGTATAACGCGTCCGTTAGGGTTAAAGGTCAAGTGCTAAAGCTAATCTTTTGTTGGCGCCCGAAAGAATACAACCTGTCAAAGGTCATGAACTTTGCCACCTGGTTTCATAATATTTAAATAGCAAGGGATTAATTACGAAATTCAGTAGTTGAGAACAAATTCAACTTCAATCCCAGGTGTTAACGCCCCCCCCCCCCCTCCATAAATAACAGGGAAGCTTTGATCATCATGAAGGTGAAGGTAAAGATAGCATAAACAGCATTACCGATCTGACATCTGACTAATACAGGCGAACGATGACAAGCACACTTCCGATTCACATAAACATATATACAGAAATCGGGAATATTCCTGTTTCGTAAATGCTACTTAAAAAGTACCGTAAAAGTTGAAGAACTCAAAGAAAAAATATGAAACAGCTATCAAAAGTGAACGACTCTACATTAAGATGCTGTAATGCAGTTACAAGGGAACAATTCATCAGTTTACTCATCTCCTACTAGTAAGGCAACTCTAGCTGATATCAGAGAATTAGCGACCACAACGGGGTTCATGAAATATTAATGAAATTTGAAATACGCACAATGATAACAAAGGCTTGATTACTATACATTTACAGGATGAACGGTGCAGAAACTAAAGGCTGGCGTAGACTCACGAAAGAGTATTATAATAAACATTATTGCAGGGTATATTACATTAATTTAAAAACAGAGCACCAAAACCATTTACTAAGTTGTAAACTCTCTGATATATATTGGTTCGTCAGTGGTTCTCGAAAAAGGGAATAGGGAAGCTAACGAGAGTGGGCAAAAGTTAACATGGAATACTGTGAAGGAGAAATACCTAATTTGGAAAGATAATGGATGAAAGGAAGCTTCTGAGCAATAAAGTACAAACTATCAGCATAAGTAGGAATTAAATAAGTCTATCATAGGACAAGCAGTTATTATTTCTCAATATTTGTTCGAACGAAGGCCCCTATAATATTTATAGAACAGAATCAGCTGACTTTGGTGAATTCACTCGACTAACCTTCCAGGAAAACTGCTATACTTTTGTCACTAAGTAGCAGCGAAAAAAGGGACCATATGTCACTTATCTAGAGCTAATTAAGGATCAGATTTAGAAATTCAATAATATATAAACATCGACGTCAAAAGGGCCAAGCCGACATGTAAATAGAGTCGTAATGGGGCATTTGAAGTCCCATATCATACTAGGCATACCACTACTACGCTTTTGGGTCTATGCGAAACGGGATGGGTGAGTTATGAGGATGAAACAAATATTTTAATTAGGTAGCCAGCAAAAACAAAACTTTACTACTGCACTGCCCTACAGTACAAAATACCAATACGAACGTAAATTTCCTAACTGCTGCTTTTAATTTTGCCCTCTAAGTAATTACAGCCTAATTCCGTGTGCTGTTTTGCGCTACAGGGGACAATGCATCATACTTAGGTCTGATTCCCACCACGATAACTACGTAACCAACACGTAAAACATTTATAATTCCTGCTTTACTTGCTTTGAAGAACTCCAAGCTAATTACACTCAAATATTTTCATCTTACTGTAACTTCTATAAAGCTATTCCCGAAGCAGGTAGTACATTTCGAATCTGTTATCTGAAATTTAGGACGGTTTGTGCGACTTTTAGTCGGTGACGCACGAGTCGGGCAGAAACTTTAAAATGAATCGCCTTTTCATCAGCAGTAAACTGCGCCAATGGTAGAACTAATACGGGAATTATTTTTTCCGTATAGACTCACGGTGGGTGGTCTTAATTTAGTTGATGCCTGGTGAACCTGCTCGGAGTTTTACATTGCCGTACGTCTCTTAACTGCGGTTCAGCGAATCGTTATGTACTGTCAAGCAACTGCGATAAACAAAAACGGATATAACGATCGACGATCGACGAACGACAAAAATAAGAAGAAACATGCGCGCGAGAAATATAGATGATATGAATTCGAACATTTTTCTCACAGTAAGAAGATACAAATAATCTTTTTGCGCATGAACAACCGTCTAATCCACCGACGTTACGAAATAATTCTTGCTAAAGGACCGTATGACTACAGGCGAAAATCGAAAAAATAGGACATTTGTGTACAATTCTCTTTGGTGAATCACAACAACATTCGATTCTAAGTTAAGTTAGTGTTAATTAGAGGCCACATCGACAGCTGTCGGTTAGTGTAATGAAAATAGCTTATTGCTTTCAATAGAGCCGCAGGCCAATAATATAAATTGGATGATTCGGAAACCAGCAAAAAGTCCAAAATCAAGCATTTAAAAAATGAATCGACAATTTTCAATATCCAAGTAACGAAATAAGATATAAGATATGTGGTAAACTTGGATTAATGGCCTCGATAGCCTCCGTGTAGCATGTACCCCATTTTATAGCAAGGGCGACTGTAGAAAAGGGCATTTACGGAAGAGTTTAGAATACTAATAATGAGAAAGTAGTCAGAAGAATTTCTTCGCCAAAATAACTGCTTCAGTGATCGGAATAATAGTACGTTTTACGATGAACACGGCGTTGCGTGGGGCACCAGAAGGGAGTTGAATTGGCCAGCTTCAACAATATATACTATAATTACCTCGGTGCGATAAATAAAAAATTAATAGATATCATACGGTTCGACTTTTTCAAATGCAACAGCTCTCAGTACTTTATAGTTAGAGATCATACAAACGCTCCAGTGCGCAGACAAAACTTATCAACCCCTCTTCACGGGTGACATGAACACTATTACTGACGGGACTCTAAAATGACCCATTTTCTGATGAGGTACGAACATTGTGTAAAAATTGAAAACCAAAAATGCAAAGCAAAAATCCCAATACTCGTCTTTACTGTTTTGTGGCTTTTCTTAGTTTGTAATGCCATACAGGGTTACCCTACGACGAATATATGTAGTAGCAGCAAACACCAATACTCTATATATGGCGACATTTGAATCTCTCAGGCGACCGGCGACTCAAATCTGCATTCGCATTTTTCCTATTACTGTTTTTTCAATAACTATACTATTACTGTTTTTTCAATAAATAACATATCTTTTTAATATGAGTAGTTAATGCTACAATAAAGTTTCTGTTAATTTCTTCTTTTGAGATCACGTATAAAGCGTGCAGTACATGAAATTAGAAAACAGAAGAAAAATAGCAAGTCGATTTCCTTCAATGAAGAAATTGTTACTTCTTGCGTTAGTGGTATACTTGGGAGTACTGCACAATTGGCTGACTGACTGTAAGGCTTGGAATTTTAATTAGTAGAAGTAAGTCAGATAAATACTAGTTGCGTGCGGAATATGATAATGGGGATAAACGATACCGTCATCGTATGGGAACAAAATGGGGACGATGCGCTACATAAATTTTGCGGAAAAAACACTCTGCGATTGTACAGTAAACTTTACTTAACAGGTCTGGAATGACGATGGACACAAATCAAGCGTAAAAAAAGAACATAGAAGAATCGAAACGGTTCAATTTTGCCTTTCAGAAGATATTTGTCGTAAACAGTATCATCGTACTCGGAAACACATGTGCTACGCTGCTATAGAGGATTCATGTTTGCCGTAGGCATAAACAGTTAGTATATAAGCCTCGGTGAGATAACGCTATAATTAAACTGACAATCGAATGTGTTTCTGTATTTTAGGATTTTAGGAGTAGTTATCAGTTCCAGTATGGTAGAAATTTAAAAATATTTATATTAAATATTAATCAACAGCTTAAATGTAAGGGATTTTTATATCACAACAAAATACCAATGACTTTCTTCGAATTTGGCGTGATAAAATTCGTTACACATATTACCAAAAACGCACTTTCAGACAATAACAAATCTTTCGCTGGCGTTCTAAGTGCTAAACTATTTTAATGCTATCATTCGTCAAGGAAGAAGTTTGCTTTGGATAGTTTTTTGAGAAATTAAGTGTTTTCCTGTGTTCTATTAATATCATGATTATGTGGCATGTCATCTTTGTTAGCAAATTTATTGTGAAATCTCTCTGAAGCCGAGGGTGTTTGGATTCAAGGCCCATCAAATGCTATGCCTTACATCGTTCTAGAAATCTCCACATAGATATTGAGCTTAAAAGATTTAGTAACTCATTCCTATCAATCTTGAATCGAATCAATCAAATAAAAAGAATTTTTTCAAAATAGAGAAAACATACCGCTAGACGTCGTGCTACTCACTGCCGCCGTCTCCTTATTTGGCGCGGAACTCCGCGCTTCACTCGAATCCAAGTCGCTATTTTCGCTTGGCTTCAGTGCCTGCTTATGTTTAGGAGAGGGAGATCTAGATCTTGAGGGTGATGGAGTCCTATACCTTTCCATATAAAACCAGATTTTTGTGCTAGCTGAAGTAAATCATTTATACAACATCGACTCAAAATAACACTATAATATCAACGCTTAATAGCAACGTTCTACAATCAAATACTAACCTCTTATTGCACTTTTCAGTGGTTGAAGAAACAGAGTATTCGTCCGATCTCGACGAGTGAACCGGAGAGAAAGCTGAATCGCTGCCGGAAGACAAGCTGCCAGTGCGCCGCAGTGGTGGGTAGACTATCGTCGGTAATCCGCAATGTGAAGCGGGTGGATGAAATAACTGGTTGTGGAAAGAGGGCGATGGAATTGGGACGCTTTGCAGATACTTCACGTACTGGTTTGAGTCTTTCACAACGTCTATTTCGGATTGCTGGTACTTATTTTTACTTGATATTTGCCGCTTTTCTTGAAGGTTATGGGCACTTTCCATATCACGGATTTGTCATCATAAAAAAGCATGACACGAAGCGAGCGGACGTTTTCGTTTAGCGACTCACCAAGACTTATTTATAGAGGCCTTGACATTCAGCTATCTAGATTTATCTGAAATTGGAGAACATATAATGTGGATGAAATTTCAAATAGCTCCTCCGACTCCGGATCAGCTACGTAGCCGATAAAATTATAGGTTGTCGTAGAAGATAGAGCAAGTTTTTACTAAGTTCAAATTACATACCATACCCTTAAGGCCCTTCGGTTGAATTTCAAAATTCGCACTATCGTTTACAAGTGTCAGCTGCACGGAAATATCTAGTATCGATGCTTTACTAAGGTAATGCAAAACTAAAACTTTAGCAACGCACCATTCTGAACAACATCTACTCGACTTTTTATCTGATCCGTGTAATCGATTGAATAAAAATCCAATTAGAGTAAAAGAACACTAGCTGCGATACGATTACGACAAGCAATAAAACTCGACACCCATTATACACGCGAAACGACTTGGATACACTTCCGAGAGCTGATGTCTGTCTAGTGTTTATCATAGTATAATATCAACATATCTTGCCACCAGTCATTATCTGAAATCAAATCGGAAGTGAAAAATCCTCAAAATTGCACAGGACCGTGACTGAAAATTATTGCCTTTGGGTAACAATATGGATAAGTTTACACAAGATTCAAGTAGGGAAATCCATGTTCTGTCTTCTGGGGACAAAGCCTACAGTATGATAAGATTAATATTATCAGATTGTATTTTCTAGGGGAATATAATTAGCTTATGCCACTTATAACGTTTTAAACTCAGTTCAAATCGTATAACATTTTCATGTCGAGATTATTATCTGCGATAGGATGATAATATCGAATGTTTTACTAAACCCAAATTTATATAGATGCATAAGAAATATTCACTACAAACAGTAAGAACCATATATAACTGCAAAAAATGGGTATTAAACCACAATACTGTAGCGTATCACACTTCAAGACTCAGGGGGTAATGGAAGTGATTGTTTATCCAAATCCCTGGTTTTCTATAGTTACTTCGCAACTGAATTACTACAGCTATTGGTTAACATTCTGCAACCTCTTGCCAAAGTATAAAATTATATCCATTTTCAATCTAACAGTCTATCGCTAGCAAATATTCACTGCTTAGTAAAACCAAAGCCATTTAGATCCCAAGCGCTGATAGATTCTTATCACGATCGTGACACTAACCAGATGTAGAAAAGGTTGTGGCAGAAAAGGTTATTACTCTACCGACTGCTTCAGAGCTGCCCCTAAATTTTTTTTGAGGAAAGACTACCACATTTTCAACAATTCTAGTCTGTCTATTCAGGTGCCGAAGAAGAATTCTTTTGTTAGTAGCTTACTTACTCTGAGCAAAAGTCCGTCTAACTACTGGTGAACGAAGCAGAACGCAATTCATTAGACTGTAACGGTAATACAATATGCGACCGATGTTTCTCTTAACGTTACTTGCACGCACTGCTTGTTGGTCGATCACTGTTCTTCATGAGAAGTTCATTTGAGCGTGATAACTGCGAATAGTTTAGTTGTATCATTGGCGAAAACATTCTACTAAGTCATGCTGTGAAAACTACAACAAAACGATAAAGTACTTCTTGATATAATATCCGTAAATATAGGTCACTTCACTCGAAAAACTTAATGCTTATAAACTAATATTATCCAAGTTGAATCAATGAAAAAAGTAGAATCTTTAGGGATAGTTTAATATTTCGAAATTCATCCACCTGGTCATCTTTTTATTTCTCCTTCTGTTCTACTCATCCACTGTCGTATAGATCAAGAGTCCAATAGAACCACAAAAATAGTGTAAGAGGGGTGAAATTTGAAGAGCGGGGCGATGAAAGAGATCTGCAAGTTTCTCCGCAGAGTCAGAGTAAAGGATGAAGAAAAAACGATTATGGTACCAGTGACAATTCCTTAATCGGAACTTCTCATTTCTCTCTAGTTTCTAAAGATTTCTTAAGTACCAATAACATTTTTCTAATGCTCCGTCTGTAATCAAGTCAGGACCTTCGTTAGAGGCTTCCTTGCACAAATATAGCATCTACGATAAACCTAGTTAGCCTTCTTTTGAACAATTGTACTCCAGTGCGAAAGAATGACATGTAATCAAAAATACTTTATCACGAGTGTGTATACTACACGCTGAAGCGCTATGCGTGATGAAATTTCATTCGAGATTTGCTAAATTCCTAATGCTCAGGTATTAGCATAACAAACACAAACCCTTGTCGTTACGTTTGAAGCTTTACTTGTGTAATTGGGACCTTATTTGTTTTGAAACGCTTATCCTACATACATCCGCAAATCGAACAAAATATCGCTTAATAATATCAAACCTCTTACATCTGGCTCAATCTCAAACCTCCACAGGTGCAGTTATAAATCTGACTGTTTATGGTAATAACTAGGGAAACTACAAAGCTATACAAGAATATAAATACAAAATACAGCGCAGAACAAACAATAATATTAGAGCCTGATAATGATCCGTGATAGGTTGGTTACCTCAGTGTACAAAAATAACGAAACTAGGTACTGCACTCTCCTGTTCAAAAAATATACTAAAGAAAAGTTAGAAAATACGAACGTAATCATCATACAAGATAAGCGCGTTCTCTCTGACTCGCAATCAAAACGAGAAAACAAGTCAAGACTTTAGTAAATTGAGATGGGCGGGTAGAACACAGGAAAGGATCTCACTGGTATCGAGAGGAGGTTAATCATCCTGTCGATGTTGAGAAGGATTTTTGAAACGAGTTTGTCTAAAGTATCGAGCTGATTGAAGGCAATTATTGGATCACGTTACTGTGTAAAAGATAATTACCTGATTATTTAAGATCCGCTGAAACTCAACAGTAGCAAGTGTTGTACTCAAAATTCGCTGAACACACTGTGAAATGTAGCTTAAAATGCACATAAATTGAACTAAACGCACGGTGGCTATTAAACTTCCATTATGTGCAATAAAATGAATTGAAAATGGGCAAATTAGTAATAGCAGCTTGTTTCACATTTTTCGCTCGAGATTTGTCTTCCTGCTTCCAAAAAACCGCACGAGCGATGTTGAAAAGTAGCCCAATTGGGCGCAAAACTAATATTCTGCACGTGAATTCTTTTCTAGGAAGAGATCTTTCTCATCAGAACTTTCGTATATTTTAGTTCTATATTCTGGCTATGATACAACTAGTATATCCCAGCTTAAAAATCTTGACTTATTTTCAACGCTTCGTATGAATGATTTCTCCGGATTGAAGTTACTCTAAACTTACAACATCAGAAGAACCTTCAAGCATTCGTAATCCATTTGCAACGTGAGTATAACAATGATCATTATCGGTCGAAAAGTTACGATGCGTTTTTGTTCTTGACAAATAAATACCCAATAGCCTCTCAAAATGCCTAGCCTGAAGCTATATAAATTTATATCGCGTAAGCTACCTTTACCTACTGTATTTCACGAGAGGCGTTCATTAGCATTCGCTATACGTACATCAGTCGTTTTCACACAAGCGCATTGCCCAAATATCATTGAAGTTCAATAGAAAAATTCCAACGTACATGGGAAAGCATTGTTCTGAAGTACACATGTAAAAGTATAGTTATTAATTTTTATACAATTTCAGGAGTGTTATGAATGTGATTATCTTCGTTTCGAGAATGACATAAATATATTTTTGATGGTTGGTTCAGATTTTATGGCACACGTGTATTAAATAATTTTGTACAAGGAACTTTTGATTGAACATTCAATTACGAATCGCAGGTGTACGTGCATAAGACTTAATACTGCCAACTAGTGATGAACAACACGCGGACCAATTGCCGTTCCACTATATATGACACACCAATGAATGTAGAATTTCATAACGAATCTATATATATAAGCCTCATATGCACAGCAAACTAACGGGAGCCATTATCCCCTCTTTAAGTCACCAACCACCTAATTACTTAACCTCAACTTAAAAAGAGGATAATGGCTCCCGTTAGTTTGATGTGTAAATGAGACTTATATGTATGGATTCGCTAAGAAATTCTACATTCATTGGCATATCGCATATAGTGGGACTGCAATTGGTTCACGAGTTAGTAAGAGTTGTTCAACGCGGTGTCAATCGTTGCGGCCGACCCAAAATAAGTATTGGAGTTTCGAAATATATTTTTCCGTGGTTAACCTGAATCAATCGACCCAATTTTTTTAATGAATTTTAGTTTATGTATTACCTCTCATATGTGCTAATTTCAGCGTGATTGAATCATTAGAAGTTCATTTATAAACATTGATTGTACTTTGCCATCTAGCGGTTGGAAATTTTTACTTCACCTAGCAGTTATAAATGATCCAACAGTGACATCTAGCGGTTGAAAATTTTTACTTCACCCAACGCTTATAAATGAACTTCTAATGATCCAATCACGCTAAAATTAGCACATGTGAGATGTATTACATAAACTAACTTTCCCTGAAAAAATTGGGTCGTTGGCTTTAGGTTAACCACGAAAAAATCTTTTTAGAAACTCCAATACATATTTCGGGTCGGCCGTAATGACTGACCCCGCGATGAGCAACCCTTTCTAATTTGCGGACCAATTGCCTTTCCACTATATATATATCACGACAATGAATGCAGAATTTCATAGCGAATCCATACATAAAAGTCTCATATGCACATCAAACTAACAGGAGCCGTTATTCTCTTTTTAAATCACCAACCACCTAATTACTTACTTTAACTTAAAAAGACCATAACGGCTCCCGTTAGTTTACTGTGCATATGAGACTTATATGTATGGATTTGTTATGAAATTTTGCATTCACTGGTGTGTCGTATATAGTAGGACGGCAATTGGTCCGCGAGTTATTAAAGGTTGTTCAACGCGGGGCCACTCGCTACAGCCGACACGAGTAGGTATTTGAGTTTCGAAATAGATTTTTTCGGGGCTAATCTAAATCAATCGACCCAAATTTTTCAAGGAATGCTGGTTTATGCATTATATTTTATATATGCTTATTTCAGCGTGATGGATCGTTAGAAGTTCAATAATTAGCTTTAGATAAAGTAAATATTTCGAACCGCTAGATGTCACTGTTGGATCATTTATAACTGTTAACTGAAGTAAAAAATTCCAACCGCTAGTTGGCAAAGTACAATGCACGAGTAGGCATTCGAGTTTCGAAATAGATTTTTTAATGGAATGTTGGTTTATGTATTACGTCTCATATGTGCTAACTTTAGCGTGATTGGATCGTTATAAGTTCATTAATAAACGTTGATTGTACTTTGCCGCGCTCGTCATTCTCTCAGCTATCCGGACGCTGTAACAAAGTTTGGTCCAATTACTCGGTAATCAGTGGCCAGTTTATTGTTCATTTCCACTATAACAGAAATTGCGCAGAAATTCCTTGTTTAACTAAATACAAAAAAATTCTCATCGGACTGAATTGCGCAGTGATTTTCAAACTGAGGATAACTTTTAAACGATTTGGTATGTATCCAAGTCCAAGACATTTTCACTTTCATTCGACTCCACCACCTTGCAGCAAACTACTCTTCTGTATGCGGAGGTATGCTAACTGAACCCCACTCGCTGTCCTAAAGACATATACTTAAACTGATACATGACCATAACTAACTTCACAAATCAAGCTGTCATTCTTCTTTTCCGGTACTATTGTTGCGGCTCAACTTGTTGTAGACGGTTGATTCTACTCCCTATACTATTTGTCTGATTAAACTTCAAAACCCTAAAAACATTCTATCTACCTTAGTGAGCATGTTCACCTGCACAAACTAATAAAAAATAATGCAATTAAACTGACATAATTATAATGGAACAAACGGTCTATAATTTTTCAATTGCAGACTAGCTGTGAACAAATACTAATTTATCATGCGACAGGAAAACAGCCAATTCATGATTTCAATTCAACACCCGAGATTACAATTGTCTAGCAAATAGGAAATTGAACAAGAATTGCATAGGGATTAAGCCAAAGATAACTTCATTTCCCAAACTTCAAATAAACCAGCAATTCCTTCTATCTTTCTTCTAACCAATTTTAGTCAGCTTATTCATTTATATTATATTGGTAAACATATCTAAGACGTTTTAAGTCCAGGTTAGTTTTACCGTATTAAGTTCACTCTACCTAAACATGGATCCTAAGGTGTGAGACGTTTCGGGTCCCGGGGGAACAATGAGGACGAGCGAATGTTATGCAGGCCTAAGTACAACATTGTCACTCGTTCCATTCCTGAGCAAGAGTTTGAGAAATAAGTTATAATTAATCCCAACTACCTAAAAATAGCAATTTTGAATTGAACATACCTATTCCACCACCTCCATGTGGTGGACAACCATATCTGAAGGAGTCTATATAAGACTTAATTTGCTCGACATCTATTCCGTGATGTTTCGCACGCTCCGTGAGGAAATCCGGGTCGTGAATTCGCTGAGCACCCGATAAGATCTCTTCCCCTCTCATGAACATATCATAGGAATTTGACCATTTCTAAAGAGATTATGAAAACATCAAAAAATTTGAAGAATTAAAAAAATGTTCCAGTCCTGTTTTACTGACCACAGTTGGAATTGTGGTGCAAGTCAGTGCAATTACCTTCCAGAATTTGAGCGAAAATCAAATAAATAAACGCGAATAAACGCCAAGCACAAAACTTTGTTGTTGGATTAGCAAAACCAAGACATTCAACAAATTTACAGTTGTAAATTTTATATATAGTTTACCAAGTGTTTTGATCAGTGTAAAATTTTGGACAAATTGAAAACTGCTAAAGCATAGGGTTCGCTATATAGTTGATATAGGTACGCTTATGTCACTAGCAATGCATACATGTGCATGGCATGCCTTTAATGTGTTGTTAATCTTGTCATAAATTAGTTATAATGATGTTTTATTCAGAAACAGCAGTAACATTTTTCTACAATCTAATATGTGGTATGGAAAATACCAATAAGGATTTTTAGGTTATTTGGTACCTAGAACAGAAGATCTTTTTAGAGAGGCCCTCAAGCACCTGTGCAAGGTTTCTTGGTCACATACACATATAAACATAATAATTCTTAGGAGTAAAAACAAACAATTCTGTTGTATTCATCAAGAGAACTTACTGGATTGCTTGGATCAGGCATTGTGTAGAAAGGTCTCACAGCCAAAGGAAATTTGTCAAGCATATAAAAGTCTGTGGCATACTTTTCACGCACAAGACGTCCAAGCAATTTTTCATTTGGAGTGCTGTAACATAAAGCAGAAGTTGAAATTTGAAGCTTGGTAAAATATTAACGTCTGCAGATACTACCAGAGACCTAAAAGATGATATAGGTGTAAATTTGAATCTGGTGTTGTAAGAGTGAGTGCCCAATCACATACATACACACACAGACACCTACATATCACCTCACCAAGCAGGGAAATTCGCTGCGGCAAACTACATTGTATTCACATTAATTATTTTATAATTTGTTAATCTCACGATAAATCTTCTTCTTCATCCATCTCAACTCCCGCATCTTTTAGCATTTTGACTCCTTCCCTGTATTCGAGTATAAGAGATGGCTCAAGAAACTTGAAAGGTTCGGCAGGATACTGGCGAGCTACTGTGGCAATCTCCGTCTGACATCTTAAATAAGATTACAGATGAAATAAATAACATGTAAGCTTGAACGATGTTAAAAATCAAATATTTTTTACTGATCGCGCAGGCCTTTGAAGATTGAAACGAAAACATCTCCTATTGTCTCGAGAACCTCATGATAATGGTACTTGAATGCCATTTCCAAATCAAGCCCAACAAACTCTGTCAGATGCCTGTGAGTGTTAGAATCTTCTGCACGAAACACTATGGAAAACAGCAATGTTAGGTAAGACATCATACTAAAATTAAAATGCAGATATCCTCTTATAAAAAGATATACCGTATTTATTCGATTGTAGGCAGCCCTTGATTGTAAGCTGAGCGAAATTTTGTTAAAAAATCAATGTAAGTCGCCCTCGATTGTAATCCGCACTTGAACATAGGGTAGCCTACTGGGGCCCCTATCTGAAAAAAGTAGCCTATAAGCTATTCCTGCCTGAAACCGAGCCCCGTGCAAGTTTTCAGAGCGTCTAGTCAAGAAGCCGCAGCTTACAATCGAGTAAATACGGTAGCCAAATCGTACTTACCTGCACCCACAGTGAACACTTTTTCAAAATCTGCTGCAATTGCCATTTGTTTGTAAAGCTGAGGACTTTGGGCAAGATATGCATTGGTTTTAAAGTAGGATACCTAAGATATAAAAAATTGTTCAAAAATAAATTGAATTAAGCTAAATATTTGAAGAAATTAAAAGGTTACCATCAAGAAAATATAGGTTGTTATATAGTGCTATATGGAGAACAAACTATTTACATTGATTCAGTTGTCAATCTGACATGGAACCCAAGGCCATACCATATTAGGCCATGGCCTAGAATCAGGCTTATAAGATAATCAAAGCCTAGCATACATACAGTGAACACATTTGCACCACCCTCGCTCGCAGCACAAATAATTTTAGGTGTGTGTATCTCCACGAATCCTCTATCGGTAAGAGTGCCACGAAACAATCTGCACACGCCGGCTTGGACTCGAAATATGGCCTGCTTAGTTGTTGTCTGGAATAACAAGTAATATTAATCATAAACCAAATCTTGGATACTAGTTATTTTATATTCACACCCTCAAATCCAAAATTCTGTTATCCAGTCTTGTATCCTGGTTCACACGGGCACGCCCTTCTTCCGCATCGCCTTCCAACTCAGGACGAGAAGCGTCTTCAATTTGAAGAGGTAATTGCGGAGCCGACTTACTCACTACAAATATCTATATGACCAGAGAATGAAAGTTAAATTTAGGAGTTTACAATTAGGAATTTTATTTGTATTTGGATAAAGATATCAAACACCTGCTCTATGTGAATTTCTACATCTTGTTGCGTACAACTTTCAATTTTGGCATCCACCTTCCGTACATATCCTTGAACATCCACAATACTCTCTTTTGTAATGCTGTTGTATGTGAGAAAAGTTTCAGTTAAGAGATCAATAATTCAGAGTAAATAGATATTGATTCATTATCCGCATTGTTATCTTCTACAACTACAATACTTTTTCGAGAATTGAATGTTGTTTGAAAGGAAATTGGTTAGTGTTATGTCATAAATACATTTACTCTGGATTGAAGATCACTACTTTTAATAAAAGAACTTACTTAGCACAAAACTTCACCATTTGTTTGCTAATCGTGGCACCAACTGCAAGCAAACCCTGGATGGTGGATTGCTGTTGACGTAGTACGACAAAACATTGTCGACCAGTAGCACGTGAGGTGTGCAACCGTGCACGTAACCAGACCAGCTTATCAGTATCTTCTGTTGATATGTTTCCAACTCTTATTAATTCTCTTTCTGTTTTATACAGAGACAACGATAAAATTGAAAATGGTATTGTCACACTACAACATGTACACACTACAACATGTACACACATGTTTCGGGGATTCTTCGGGAGGAATTTTATTAGACTCAACCTGTTAGAATTTTAATTTCTATCATGTCTTTGATGAATTTTCATTATCACTTAATAATTATTATCTTGGAATGGAGGAATGAAGAGTAATTGTTTTGCTGTGATATAGAAAAAACAGGAAGAAGTTATAAGTCAAAATGCTTTGCGTGAAATTTTTCAAATTATTGCTTCCCAATTTTGAAAAAAGATACTGGGGAGTTTCTCACATTCCACTCCCTACCCAAAATCCACCCCACCTTCAACATACCGATTTTTTCAACGGATTGTATCATCTTCATGTCACCGTATAGGTGCTTCGAAACATCATCCTTTTCCGACTCTTTTTGTTCAGCATCTAATTCTGCTTTCCTCTGTGCTTTTTTAGCCGCTTTCTCAGCTTCTTTCTGCTGCTTCTTTAAACCTTTTTTGGATACAGGCTTATCTCCACACCTGTGAAGAAAAGCTTTTGTCCGTGACCAATACTTTTGTGATTCCATTATTATACACATGTTGATGACGAAATCAATAGCTATCTATCTATTAGTGTATTGGTTGTTGAATTTTGCAAACTTCACTTACTCATTTGTTACAACTACTTGCTCTTCACTCATTCTGAAATTTCATCAACTATACCACTGACCAGGAACACAGAATCTTTATTTCGCAAAGTTTACAGTGCTGCGTTGCAGCGGCTCAGTACTCATTCAAATTGGAGTGATGTAACATGACTGACAGAACGTCATGCTTGGGTAATCTTGTTACAGAATCGGGCCACGTTTCAATCACTCAAACAGCCTCTCATTGCCGACGCAAAGGGTCGAAAAAAACCTGAATGATCAAACATTGGGAACCATTGGTGGGAAGTCCTAGCGAAAAGTAGTCCATTCTATCAGTAATATCTTAGGCGCCATAGCGCTAACCGTCCCCAAGACGATCCTTTCCCATTGTGGTCTGGACCGAAGCAGCCAATATATCCGCGGTGTATGTACTAGGTTTCGCGCATCTAAGTATCACCAAATTCACATAAGAAAATAATCTCCGGTCACTTCCCTACAATATTACCTTACTATCATATTCTTGCAGTCTTACCTGATATCAATGTTCTAAATTGCTGCTCCGAAAAGGTACCACGAGCACTAACTTTTATTAAAATACGCACTGAACAACATTTCATTAGTTCAAGAGAGAGTAGGGAAGGATGAAATAGTCTCAAGCGGAACAGATCACTATAATAAAAACATTTCCTTCCATTCAAACTTCATTCCCTTCATGTAAACCCATACCACCTAAATCTCATTGTGTCCAGACAAGCAAGCAGTGATATATTTATCCACCAGTGATAAAGAATCCATCATCCAAATATATAGTCCATAGCCTTTGTCATGATCCCATTTGTTTTTTGAGGTGTCTTGACATCATTAACAACCTGATTGCATTGGCAACAAAAATGAATAGTTAAAATGTTAGCAACATGGAATATACTGTGTCAAAAGTCATCAATCTTTTACAGATTGATAATATTATTAATACTTTCTTCATAACATGAAGTCAATGGAGTTAGTGTAACAAATAGTACATATAAAATGATGAAGTTGGGTTAATAAATATAAAATTTGTAGAAGACATTTGATACCCCCATATATCGAATATCCAACATAAAATGATATAACCATAACGGGTATCAAAATATTACTTACTCTATTGCCACTACCAGCTGCATTGTAGGCCGCAGTTAACGGCCTTATAGTACAGGGTTTTGGACTGTTGATGCCACGACCACTACTTGATAACCTAGTGTTATTGGCTTGAAACAGCGCATTAGGAGTATGGCTGATTGACGTGTTCGCTTCTGTTAGTATGCTTGTGTTAGTAGATGATAGTGTGCCCTGCGGTTGAGCATACATAACTTTCTAAAATGCATAATAATCTTGACAATATTACTCTGGAATAACTGATACAACTTCGAACAGCAGAACTTACAACATCAATGCATTGCGCAACTCCAATCATAAGATTGTCAGCGAAAATTTTGCCAGATTTGCTGAGCGCCCGTTTTGCTTGAAGTTTGCTCTCAAATCGTACATGCATCCAGTTGCCAGCTCCGGGAGAATGATGTTCTAAAATCACACCACATCGAGAGAATTGCTGAAGGATGTATGAACTGGCTGTGGGTGGGAATCTAATAATAATTGTACGAGAGGTTGAGGAATTATCCAAAATCAACAGCCAAAATTTAGTGAAAGCCTAACACATAAAAAACTTTGAACTATAACAGTTATAAACATCAATAGTTAACAAATTATAACAGTTAAAAAGTAAAAAATATAATCTGCCTCGCATTTTTTTTTTAAATTTAGACATGAGATGCTACAAAACTTGGAGAGAAGTATATTGAGTCTATTTCAATAGCATATTCACTCACCCAAAAATGGTTACCCATGTTTCATCAATCTCAACATTGCTTGTGAGGTTTTCCCCTTGAGTGTAAAACGGATCTAACTGGGCAGGAGATGGTGGAGTTTTAAAACTGCTGGTATCTTGTTTTGCAGAATTTGGTAAAATTCTTCGAGGTGTGGCACTGTTATGTTGTCCTAAGCAGGAAGAGTCATAAACAGATAATATTAGATCATTTGAAAGCTTAATTGTGCAATAGTGATTTCCTCCACATTTAATTTCACTTTTACTACTACATTGACAAGACACTATAAATGGAGGCTGCTTAGTGAGACCGTAACAATATACGGCAATGATGTACTTTTATGAAATCATTCCATTGATGGGATTACAAATTTACAAATTTGTTGATACCAATGATTTCTATTCCTTGCAAATCAAATATATGGTACATACGTAAATTAAAGAAAGCCTAGTAAATTGTAGGAGCTGAACCCAATGACTGTATTTACATTAAGTGACAACTAAAACCAAGTCCCATCGGAGTCCTTCAACAAAAACTATAAGAGCATTTCTGTATATAATTTTCATATTTAAATACATATAAGACAAAGATCCATATGTAAATACCCATTAGACAGATATCGGATAACTCAAGGTCTAAATTTCCCAAGATAAGCAGGAAGTATATGTAGATTTGTGACCGGCAAAAGTTCATTTGTCATGCATAAGTTCCCAACGGGCTAATTCATAATTTGATTTATAACAAAAGAATAATACTTGGTGTTCTGGAAATGTCATGGTACTGAGCCGCAGAAGATCGGCCAAGGAGGTCTGTGATTCCAGATCGACCTGACGAAGTCACGTCCAAAGCGGGTGAAGGATAAGCAAAAGAATTGTTTTCTTCTAATAAACCAGATACTGGGGGAGCACCGCCTTTTTCTTTACTGCAAGAGATTGTGATGCAATCCTACATTATTTTCTTAGCTTGTAAAACAGTTATAATTAAGAGAAAAACGAATAATGGAAAGTCTGTCACCTTGTTAACTGGCTGTATTTATTTTGTGGAGAAAGAGGATTGCTTGGTGGTGAAGATCTAGATGCATAGTTACCGAACACTGGAGAATTTAAATAGGCAGAGTGTGAATGTCCTCCGCTCTTTGAACGGGTTAAAACGGGCGTCTAAAAGGAAACTCTTCATGAGTTACAGGCTTCAGTCAATTGTAATGGAATCGAGCCATGTAGGTGACATGGGACTAGTAGTTATTTTCTGTGATTCAAAAATTAATTATATGGAGATACTTGTCACAGACGAAAATAGAAATAGACATTGAAATATTTTAATATCTTCGAGATGATTTTGATGACTAACTTTGCAATTTTATTTAGATTCAACTTGAGTGTTACATAAAACAGAAATACAAATGACTTGAAGTTATATTAATAAGAATCAGCATAACACATAAGCAATGAGTTGAAAGAACTTTTATACCGTGGTTATTGTGGGATCTCCCATTAAGAATCCTGGACAAAACTGCCCACTAGAGATTTGATGAACGCTGGTATTAGAAGGAGATGTGTGGCTTACTGGAGATCCAAGCATCATCGGTTCTAAACGATATGGTAAATGCAATAATACAAGTAAAATTACTATCATCTTATGAAAAGCTCTAACTTTACAGCGAATTACCTTGATAATCCATGTTTAAATACACTCAAATGTTTAAAAAAAATGCTATACAAATCACGTTTCTTCTTGTAAAATATACAAACAGGATCGGAATCACTATATTCAGATTCTAGACTCCTTTTGATTCTGTGCCTGTATGTAAGTTGCTGTAGCGAAGCGATAATAAAAATATTCGCTGTAGCGAAATGTCGCTAGAGCGAAAACATGTCATATTACATATGATTGGTGAAATATTTGCATGGGACTTGCATGGAAGAGTGTATTTCAGTGTGAATCAGTAAAAACACGTCCCACAGAATGGCAACAACTATGATAGTAATTGGGATCGGAGTTGCAGGAACGGCTCTACTTGCTAGAACTGCCATAAGAGCCTCTCGACCTTTAGCGAAACAAATGGACGAAGCAATTAAATCTATAGGAAAATTGGATTTTGAAAGTTATAAATATTATCGTGGAGGATTCGAGCCTAAGATGACGAAACGAGAAGCAGCGGTTATTCTCGGTGTCTCCCAATCCGTCAGCAAGTCAAGACTACGTGAAGCCCATCGTAGAATTATGTTGCTCAACCATCCTGATAAAGGAGGCTCACCTTATCTTGCAGCCAAAATAAATCAAGCGAAAGATATGCTTGACGATGGACGAAAGAAGTGACATTGTCTGTGGAATTATATACAAAAACTCACTGTGATCTGTTGTTCTTTATGAATTAATACTTGAGTAATATTGAGCTGTTTAACTCCCAAGTGTTTTGTATTTTTGATGAATTGTATTAATCACCTTGGCAATTAACATTGTAATTTAACTGGAAAACAGACATTTTTTAGTATATCTAGTAAGACAGCACTGCTTATTTATTTTTCATGAACCTGAACTTCACTGACTCTAATTAGCCTATATACTGGAACAGCAGGACTACATGCTTATACTTTTCATGTGCATTTTTACTTCGACTTGCTATTGGAGTACAATAGACAATTTGTATTAATAAAGTATGTAACTATGGTAACAACAATACTGTAAGGCGAATATTACATTAACCCTTGACCTACAGGCCAACCACCTATTTCAAATTAGAAATACCCACTGTGTGCGGATTAATCAGTTGAGTGAGTTAATTGTATAATTAAATATTTTTTGTTTCCAAAGGCAAAATTAATATCTTACCATGGAAACATGTTTGAACAGCATGACCTTAGTACAACAAGGTGCTGAAGCAAAAATATACAAGTGTGAATTCATTTCTCGGCCATCTATTGTCAAGCAAAGATTTCAAAAAACATATCGCCATCCAGAACTAGACAGAAAACTGACCCAAAAAAGATTGACACAAGAAGTTCGTTCGCTGATACGCTGTCGTAAAATTGGTATTCTGACTCCAGCTATCTTTTTTGTAGACGTGGAACGAAGTCTGCTCGTTTTAGAGGAAATCTTAGATTCATCTACCTTGAAAGATTACATATTAAACACAGCATCTTCAGGAAACGGTTATGACACAAAGCTTAATTCTGTTATGTTAAAGTTGGGAGAGGATCTGGCTAAAATGCACGACGCTGATGTAATTCATGGCGACTTGACTACTTCAAATTTACTCATCAAGTTCAAAGATTCAAAACGAAATGACTTTGACCTGTACTTTATCGACTTTGGTTTGAGCTCATCGTCTCGGCAAGCCGAAGACAAAGGTGTTGATCTATATGTTCTTGAAAAAGCTTTCCTCAGCACTCATCCAAACAGTGAAATGTTATTCAATATTCTCCTTGATAAGTACAAGGTGTGTTCCAAGAACTCAATAACTGTATTAAGTAAATACAAGGAAATCAAGCTCAGAGGTAGAAAAAGAACAATGCTTGGCTGAAATAATGAAAAATAAAGACCTGAAGACGCATTAAATGCACACTCATGTACTTATCACAGAATGTGGGCTTATGAAGAGAAGAGTACGACATGATGGAAACTGAATGATACTATACTTGAAGTGATACCAATCTAACGGCTTGTATTCATGAAAAATTAATGTTATTAAAATTACTTACTGAATATATATGAAATGGTACGTTTTTAATTAGTTGCTTCGCTTTTGATTGTTAAATTCCGTAATTAAAGGTAGTCTTACCAAGTTATGAGTTAGTTAACATAAAATATTAACCAACAGCAGCTTACAGCTAGGCAATTACTGGTTAACAAGATTAAAGAAATAGACAATCTCTGGGCCAATGTAGTGAACAGGGTATAGCATTTTTGTGTGGATTGTAAGTAAGAAAAAATGAGATGGACCCATACTGTAACAATGAAATGAGCAAAAGGTAGAACAAGGAAAATAGTAACAGGAAAGAAAATATAAGAAATAATAACAATTGGTCATTAGTCTGTCACTTCCGACAGTGGCCTCAGATTGCATTTTTGTCTCACTTCAGTGCCTTGGCATCTCACAATATGTAATGAAAAATGCACCTTATACGTTGTTAAAATAAAATGTGTTGAGTATGGTACTTTGGATATTATTATGGCATTTGCTCATATGAAGCATATACTTCTTCAACATTCATAATGTTATTGTAAATGTTTTATCAGAGTTCCACAATGTTTCAAGCGATTTTCCATGCAATACCGCAGCGTTGCTTAAATAATATACAGAACTATGCACGTTAGAAGGGGCAGCGAACTTTCTTCGTAAAAATCCATCGTGTTCCTGTATGATTTCTGCTCCATCCCACCTCCTGTTCCTTTCTTCCCAAATCTCCATAGGAGCAGCAAACACAGTTTCATAACGACCTGTCTCTAAGTGCCAAAGCAAGTAAAATTCAGCTTGATAACATATTTTCTCATTTGAAAAGCTTTGGTATGTGGCCGGAGGATTTTGAGGTCTTGCAGGCATACCTATTAAAAGGGCACTATGGATGAGAACCGAGAAGCTTTCAGGAAAGACATCGGTAATGTTTATATCGTACATCAATAAACGACCATACTTGTGTGCATCAGAATATTCATTTTTCAGTACATTGAATATCACTTGTTCCATGTCGAGTATGAGGCGCTGACTGAATGCTTCACAGGAGCCACGACCTTGTGTTGTGGGCCGAAGAACTTCACCCCCTCGACCTTGAACATGCATAACGCAATAAGAGCATTCAATATCATCGATTTCCTCAACTGCTATATTTTCGTTTGAATCTGCTTCATAGAACTTTTCTGAGAAGACCAACAGCTTTTCAGAATTACTGCATTCTTTTTTGTTTTCGACTTTTCGCAAGCCCTGGCCTAATTTCCTGCGACCATCATATTCATCAGCGAGCCCTGCACTGACCACTGCTATTGAATGTGATAAGTTCAGAACAAGCACCCCATCTATATTTAGGCTTGTAGGTTGTACCACTCCATCATAAGGCATTTGTTCGAAATGAGCCAAGAAGCCGTGACTCAAGCAGCGAGCTTTCATGTTACTCGTATTGTCTGTAGGTAGTTCATTTTCACAGGATTTACATTGCGCACACGGATGCACAGATGGCACAGCTACAATCGTAACATAGCGGCACTCGCACCATACATGTTCCCATCCAAACACAACAATCTGAGATTTGAAGTTGGGCCATTCTACATAACGGATACAAATTGGGAAATCTATTTCCTCAGTGGAAAAAAGTCTTGACGATCCTACAAGTTTCAATTTCTTTTTCCCGTTAAATAACCACCAATGCAGAAAGTATGTGTGTGAAGCTGATCCCGAATCATGAGGTTCCACATTACTCGTGTAAGAAAGAAGGAACTGCCCACATGAACTGAATCCCAGAAAGACATGGCCATCCAAATACAATATGTCATAGCTAACTAGGCTAGACAGATTGACTGATAGATGACTTGGAACAGTGAATGATAAGGAGCCATCATCTTTAATGTGAGGAATGGCACAGTACGCATAGGTGCGTGGATACCTTCTACAGCAGACACCAAATAATTCCCGATTGCGAAGCTTGTGCATTACAGAAAATTGATGGTTTTTAACAACTGGTTTCCCATGACCACTAGTATTTTTTGTCTTTCCTTTACTGTCTTGCATGACTACTATGCTGCTAAATCTACAGGTAGTAGATTCAGTTGAAAAGGTATAAAACTTTTAGAGCGTATCATGTACTTCTACTTCTTTTACTCTTATGTCATGGAAGTACGCAATTATATCAAGTTATTTCAGATATAATATCAGTGTCACATGCAACTGAGGAATTCTATAATCATATAGATTCAGGGAGGAAGAGCCCAGAAAAAATAACTAACCAATGAATCGACATTACAAATCACAGATCGGTCACAATCAAACAAATATTTCAACTAGATGCATTTAACATGAGAAGCTAATCGTTAATTGTACAAAAGTCATGTTAACGAATATACGCTGTCCTTCGTCCATTCCCGCTGACTCTAGCATAGGTTTCAAAAATATTTGGCTTGTGGGTTGTCTGAAAACCGATAAAAGAGAAAAGATTGCAGCGGGGTAACTTGCCGATATTTATAACGGTAACTATGAACAACTATTTTCTCCAAGTTGAGAATGTGTTGAAGGGGTGGCTATTCGGAAGGATGATGATCCGTCGAATTTTGATTAACAGAAACCTATTGAGTTGAAATTTTAACTCATTGAGATTTTAAAATAAAACTCGCATTTTCAGTTCTACTTTTCCGATTCAATCCTTACTCTCGCTTACCGGGTTTTTCAACCAAACTAAACCCGATAAAACTATCGGGCCTTCGTCTTTCCAAGTTGTCATTATTATTTAATATTATCTGCAAGAAACATATAACTATGGTTTGAACTCCAATAAAAGGATCAGTGTTGAGGATAAAAAAATCCATACGACGACTTAGGTTCACGCATGGGTGGGATTATAGCATTTTTATTGGAATTCCCCCCTTTTTAGAACTTGTTTTGTTTCAGCTGTTCTAATATTATACAAGACCTACAGTTATTTTGCGTATAGATAATATCAACAAAGTCAATAAACGTTGGCAAGGGTAAAAGACAATGGATGTAGAAAACATAAATGTTACACCTGCATCTGACGAATTAGAAGCAGTAAATTGTCAAAATATTTCGGCAGGTGGTAATTCCATTTGTTTACAAGGAAACTGCGATTCCCAACACGATGGTGAATGGAAGAAAGAAGATCGAGGGAAAAAGTCTCGTAAATTTCCCCCTAATGAAACTTTTCAAATTGGTATAGAAGCAGATATGCATCAGATGCTGACCTATGAAATGCCTGATAATATATTCGAGAATGGTGATACCATGTCAGATAAAAAAGATAATGAAGAAACAGATGAACATATCCAGAGGGGAAATAAAATTGTCGAATCTGAAAATATTCCCTGCAGTTCCAAGAAAATCCTTTCCACTTCTGAGGAATATGAAGCAGAAAAAAATAAAGCAAGTGACAAAGAAACAGGAGCACGGAAAAGGCGATTCCGTACACTGACTCACCGACTACTGTTGGAAGCTCATAAAAGCAGGCCTGAATTTAATCCAAGTAGCTATTTTTCTTGGTATGCACTGGCTAAAAAAATCACATGCAGGTCTCGTGCGTATTTGTCGCCATTCATTGATAGGTTAGTCGGAACATTTTCAACACAGACGAATCTCCGGAGTGGCGATCTCAGACGAATATCTGAAACTATTGATGCCGAGGTTGCTGCTATGCAACAGAGACAGAGAAACATTGCTATCACCAGAAAACCCGGTATCCGGAACAAGTATTCAGATTCTGCATCACAGAAATTAAAATGCATTGCATTTCTAGCATATAAACAATCACAAATTAGTATGCTCACAAACCCGTTGTCTGCAACCAGTACTGACCCTTTATTACCTAAGCCTAAAGAAACTACTCCGCAAAAGTCGTGGGATGTACTAGAAACAAATGGTGAGGATTATCGACGAAGAAGCACGTTTGCTCCGGCACGTCAATGCAGAATTTTTCGTAAGGTTGAAAAAGGAATATCAGGCTTCAAACCAGGAGTAAATAAACATTGGACAGCAATAATCGGAAAACACTGTACCGACCCTTTATTAACTAAATCTAAAGAAACTACTTCACAGCATCTGTCGGTTGTACTAAAAACAAATAGTGACAATCCAGCAGTAAATAAGCCTTGGACTGCAATAATCGGAAAACATTATCCCAAGGAGAGTACCGACCCTTCTTTAACTAAACCTAAAGAAACTATTTCACAACAGCCGTTGGTTATACTAGAAACGAATGGCGAGGATAAACAATATCTTAAAGATAGTACCGACCCTTTATTAACTAAATCTAAAGAAACTACTTCGGAACAGCAGTGGGTTGTACTAGAAACTAAAGCCAAAGATTATCGACGAAAAAGCGGGTTTGCTCCCGCACGCCAAGACAGAATTCTTCGTGAGGTTGAGGAAGGCATACCAGGCTTCAATCCAGACGTAACTAAACATTGGACTGCATTAATCACAAAACACTATCCCAAAAATAGCAAAGTAAAAAATGGTAACCTAGTGAGAAAACTGAAAAAGAGATATAGAAAAAGAAAGCCAAAAAATGAAGTTAATTGCTCTAAGCTCTTCGAAAATGATACTGGAGTTTCTGACAGTGTCGTGGCACAAATATCTGTACCTGAACATACTCAAGCTCGAGGAAAACAGAAAACAAGAAACATTAAGAAATGTCTAACAACCAATCATATAGGTAGAACTAAAACAGAAAGCTATACCAAAGGCAAAACATACGTTGTTATGGCTAGGGACAACTATGTGAAGCAACTGGAAAACCTTTCCAAGTTAAAAAAAAAACCAACAATGTCTACTACTACCCCTGCCAATCATGAAAAAATATTACAGTTGGCAAGCGAAAGAATGCCAGTGTTCAATCCAACTAAGGACATTTGTTGGATAAATTTGACAAAGGAAGTCTATCCAATGCTTTTATTGAAAGATATCAGGGAGATCGCAAAACAGATGAAAATTAGATTTTTTCAACAACAGTCAGAAGTGGATCTTTGTAAAAGGAAGGAAAGTATTATGCCTGACATTCCAGTTACGTCCATCAAGGAAAAATCACAAAAAGAAAGCTTGGCAAGTAATAAAATAAATAGAAAAAGAAGCGCGTCTGGCAGGTTTGTTTGTCGCGAAACAACTGATTCTAATAGTAGAAAAGGAGGTAAATTAAACACAAACACAATAAAAGAAAAGCATATTCATCACAAAAGAAAACCAGCATCCAAAATAGAGCGTATTGTACTTCGCATCAATCTTGCTAAGGCAAAATGTACTCTAGGTAGTTCCAAAAGTCAAGACAGTGAGACAAATCGTTCTCAAACAATTTTTGGTTCTCCTGGTGAGGAAATAATTCTGCAGAAGGCTAGAGAAAGACTTCCTCAATTTGATCTACATAGCTGGCAAGATTGGTTAGCACTAACAGATGAAGTATTCCCGCTCAACAATCAAATTGACAACAAAATAATCGCATTGAAACTTCAACATCGTTATTTCAGACATGCAAACATTCAATTCTTCGACCAATCTACGGAAAACTCTGCAGAGGAATCAAAAACTCAGAATGGAAATGATAATGAAAGTGAATGCATGGAAAATGATAATTGTCAGTTCAACAAATCAAACCAGCAAAACAATGAATTAGTGCACCAAAGAGAAAGTAGCTCACATAAAGTCAAAAGTTACTCGCTTAATATTGCAAGTGGTTCAAGCAGCACGTGTGGGCCTTCTGCAAATGGATCATTGTTTCGCTTCGACTATAATCCAGAAAAGTATAAAACTACTACATCACACAAATCGAAAACTACCCCATTTCCCTCTGATAACAAAATACAGCGTCTGGCTACTGAAAGGCTTCCCAATTTTAATGTCAGAAGTACAGCCAGTTGGTACAAATTAGTCATGGAAAATAAGCGAATAAGCAAAGCAAACGCACGGAAAGCTGCAGGTAGAATAAGGCGCAAATACTTGAGAAATCTTGATAGAGGAAAAAATGAATGAAAAATTTGTTAAGAATTGTTCGTAGTATTTAATGTTTGATTATTTTATTACTCGTACGATTGTCGAAAACTTATGACTTGTCAACCCTAATAAATATAAAATCTTTCACGGATTGTTATTACTGTGTGCTATCTTACATATTTACCTCATATATCAGATGACTATTTTAGTTTAGATTCGATACAGAATAGAAATATATTATAACATAATGTTTAATTGGCTGCTCCAAGTGTGGAAGCAATAATTTCTCACGAAGTTAATACTGATAATGACAGAATAACAAACCAAAAGCTGTTTGATTTAGATTTTATAGTCAGTAAAACCATTACCCTTTGTTTCTCGTCTCCCTTGTACTGAAAAAGTTCGCAGACCTCACTTTAGAATATTGAGTATATAGAAAAACAGATTGGGTAATATATCGACTGACTGATGATGCACAATAAAACCAATGATATTCATCCTTCCGATAATATTCCTTATAACATATATTTTGAATTATCGTTTAGGGTTCATTCATGAGAAACTACGTACGTTGAGTAATACTATTAGGATAGTTAGTCCAACACATGCTCTTCGGCCATACACGATTGTAAAATCCGCAAGCAGAGAACGACTTTTCGTTAACACTGATTGCCGGTTCGGTCGAGCAGCGGAGTACCGGGATCCCAATACAAAATATTACCGCGGATACATTAGCCGCCATTGTGGAAAAGGATCAAGCCGAGGAAAGTTTCTACATCACACAATGTTGGTTGATGGAAGACTAAAAATCTATTTATACAGCAGAATTCATGTAGAAATTTCACAATAACATAATTTATCAGGATTAAAACCGTTGACTCTGAGAAATGAAGGAACAAAATAGTGTGGTAATAGGTACATATCCTACACATAAGCGACAGCAGCGTAACCTAAGAACTTTACGAGGCTGGCATGGGTCACTAGGTTTTTAACGTGGTTGAGAGGTTAGCCTAAGTACGAAATATTATTAGATTATCAATTAATTATTAGTTGACTGTACCAATTCAGAAAGACTGAGATGGCGCCACATTTCAAGATATGAAGACTACAATGCTAACTAATACAGATAAACATAAGAAGTTTGAAGAATTGACAAAGGCGATAAAGATTTGATGCCTCGAAACAACCAAAATTCTTTTGAAAATCCTTCCTTGGATAAACAAAATTTCCATGGAGACCTGCCTATAAAGGCCGATTCATCTGCATATAATGAAAGATTTATGGAAACGGCTGTGGTGAACTTCAAAATTGGACCATCCTATAACCGAGAGTTGGATCCCCCGACAACATACAACGATGCATTCATTTGGGAAACCATCCAAACGAGGCCAGATTTCGACCCAACGCTTCTACGGAATTGGGTCACTTTGATTTCAGAGAGGAAAAATATCTCCAAACACAATGCTGAACAAAAGGCAAGTATTATTTTCAACAGATACAAGCTAATGCAAAACAGGAATGCAAATTCATGCACACAATCTCCTAGAGTTACTGGACCAAGGACTAGAGGATTCCGTGTTGGTGGAGACATCTCTCAGCAATCTGAAGAAAATTTACATGATCAGACTGGAGTGGAGGATGATGCATCCACCTCAGAAAGCTCAGTAAGCAAACATCCAGAAAACGCACCTAAACCTATCACGGGCAATTATGATTCAATGTCTCAACAAATGCCAAGCGCTAATGAGAAATCAGGATTGAGTGACAATAATAAAAAAATTGAAAAAAAACTTTCACTGATTGAGAGGCGGAGAAAGCTAGAGACCGATCGCCGGATGAAAATTATTCAACAGATTGTAGATGGATGTATACCAGGATTTAACCCAGAAAAGGGTGAACATTGGAGGCAGTTGGTCAGAGATCAGTACTTGAGACTAAACGGAAGAAAATTAGACAATAAAGTTAGAAACTTGAAACGCACATACTGGAAATATATGAGTCAAATCCCAAAGGAATCTACGAATTTGGATCCACAAGAGAAAAAGTCTGAAGTTGATCAAGATGAGGAAACAACTGAAGTTAACCAATCTAGGGATTGTAATTGTTCTGAGACGATTCAAGAGGAAAGGAACGATTCAATCACTCCAATAGTGCTGAGCGCTGATGAGAAATCAGGATTGAGTGATAATAATAGAAATAAAGAAAAAAAACTTTCAGTGATTAATAAGTGGAGAAAGCTAGAGACTGATCGCAAGATGAAAATTATTCAAGAGATTGCAGATGGATGTATACCAGGATTTAACCCAGAAAAGGGTGAACATTGGAGGCAGTTGGTCAGAGATCGGTACTTGAGATTAAACGGAAAAAAATTCGACAATAAAGTTAGAAACTTGAAAAACATATACTGGAAATATATGAGCCGAATCACAAAGGAATCTACGAATTTGGATCCACAAGAGAAAAAGTCTGAAGTTGATCAAGATGAGGAAACAACTGAAGTTAACCAATCTAGGGATTGTAATTGTTCTGAGGCAGTTGACGAGGAAGTGGAAAAAATTCTTGTTCACATTGACGAAGGCATACCGGGTTTCAATCCGCAGATAAATGAACATTGGACTAAATTAGTAAGAGAACATTACAGTACTAGTACCCAAAAAGCTGTCAGAAATGCAACTAGAGCTGTCAAAAAAAGGTATATTGAGAAGTATGGTTCAATTGGTTGTCAGTCAAATCAATGTTCGCATGAGAATGGCAATCCGCAGAAGAATATACTACAACTTCATAACAAGAGAACGGTTGAAATTACCGGAAATACTGTTACAAAGAAAAACTCTGTCAAACATAGATACAAATATACTTCCAAAAGTCAAAAAAAATGTGCTGAATCAAAGCAGGCAGTCATGTTGTTTACAACTCCTAAACAGGAACAAATTTTAAAGTTGGCACTATACAGGATGCCTGAATTCATTCCAGTGAATGACACATGTTGGTATGACCTGACTAAAGAAGTGTATCCAATGCTCGGGAATAGAGATATCTATGATATTGCACAAAGAATGAAAGTAAGGTTTTTTCAGGAACGGTTTCCTTGCAATGATATAGGGAATTTGAGCACCGACAACCCAATACCATGTGAAAATGAGAATTCAATGAATTTGAACATGGTTGATACAAACAAAAGAAAAATTTCAAATTCATTCCATGATGATACTAACTCTCCTGATAACAAAGCAAGGAAAAATTGTACAACATCAATACAAGGAAACTGTGAATTTGAAGAAAGAAATCACATGTCAAGTACTGATTCTACAGCATATCCCCAAGATATACCGCAGGGTGAGTGTTCTGACGAAATTGCCGAAGGATTTGGCACTAAAGATAATTCCGTACAGCAATTTTCTAACAGACATGTTTTCATTCATTCAAAAGAGGAAAGAATCCTACAGATTGCTGCAGAAAGGCAACCGAGCTTTGATCCACAGAACACAAGTTGCTGGCAAAATCTGATGCAAGAAATCTACCCATTCAATGAAGAAAATAAAAATCAGGTGATGGCATTAAAAATGCAACATTATTACTTCAGGCATACGCCTCAGGTGCCTTTCAGCGATCAGGAAATGTTTGAAAGAGCGAATGAACCGATTCCCGAGATTGAAATGGATAACGCACTCACAAAAATTTTAATTGAAACCGATGATCTTCCAATTGCCTTGGAAGAGGAAATTGAGGGTGAATCGAACATGCAAAATGGAGATAATTGTTTTGAAAGCGAGTGTCCGGAAACAGAGGAAGAATATCAATGGAGTGTTGACCTTCCTGTCCACATGTACAGCATGAAGAATGCAGAAGATGCTGAAAGCATTACCTTTCAATTTACTAAAAATAACTGATTTTGTATGTGGTCCCAAGCATATATTTTTTTACATTTTCATGTATTTTTGAAGTACAGTACCGAACCAATTATCCAGCTACGTGAAATTCGTACGAACCAGTAAACCGGTGGTTTTCCTGGCGCCATTTTTATAGTTCGTGCATGTGAGTGTTGTCGCCACAGTTGTGTACAGTAGCATCTTGCACTACTAGTGACCATTTTGAAGGAGAAACTTGCTTGCTTAATTCCATGTCAATTATTGAGTTATCTGTTATTTTTGCTTAGGACTTAAGATTATGTCAGGTGAGTGGTATATGTTAATTTTAGAAAAGCACTGGAAACGAATGTAGCCGTATGTTGATTTTTGCACGAGTTGTGTGTTTTTTTGCGTTTTGACAAACAATTAAATATTTGTAGCCATCACCTTTTTGTCTGTTCATGTATTTCATCACATGCTGTCACTGAATTAACACTTGTTTACTCAGGAATTCACATTGCCATCTCAGGCATGTTCCTGAATATGCTTTTTTCAATTTGAAATTCAATAATCAAAACATAATGAAACAAACCTTTACAAGAGTGCTTCCATAAATAAATTGCTGTGAGATCAGAGGTCGAGCAGAAGCTGGCCGAATACACCCCCGTTAAATGCTGTAAAAAAATATTATGTGATTAAATGAAACAGAAAGAAAACTAATTCAGTATCTAAAATTCACTGAATTACCTATTTACAAATATTTCTTGGGCTGGCTTTTGTAGTCTGATCGTCTGATATTAGCTTGTAAATATTTTTTTCTCCTTGGATTCCTCAACTCTATACTTGATATATGGTGCGAATACACAACGAGTGTAAAACAAGATTGCTGATTTATGATTTATATTTGCAATGTATGCAAGCATGTTTGGCTGATGCTATATTGATCATTTTTTTAAGAGTTATAATAATTCGGAGGGATTTTTTACATAAAAAAATAGAATAT